>JAYDZE010003342.1:0-29101 GCA_034509125.1 Monilaria moniliformis
AAAGGGAAGGGGAAGGCCAAAGCGGAAGTCGAGGTTAGCCGCGACTCGTCCATGGATGAGATGACGAGAGTTGTGCTGTTCAAGGAGTACATGAAGTATTTATCCATGGACGTCTCCCACTTGAGCGAGATCCAGAGGCAACAGCATGCCTCCGCCATTGCCATGATTGCAAAACAATTAGGACTCTAGATTAGTTAGTTTTTAGTTTTTAGTTAATGTAATCGTAGGATTTTTAATTATGTCGTTTTTGCTTTTTATTTTATGTAATTTAGGATTTTAAATTATGTATGTTTCAATTTTAATTAAGTACTTTTCTAAAATCATGTCTACATTTTATTATTTATATATAAAATTGAAGTAAAAAATGATAAAATGATAAGAAATGAATTGTGGTTGATTTGGGGCTGAAATTTTGGGACTAGAATAATAGTGTTATGGCTGAAAAATAAAATGATGACGTGGTGGCTCAAAATTGAATTATGAGCCTCAGCAAAAAAAAAGATCTTTTCACAAAAAGCACTCTCGCTCTCTCTCTCTCTCTCTCTCACCAGAATCATCATTTTGTGGGAGCATAAAAGTGTCTGAGGAGCTCAGCCTCAGTCAAAAGAAGATCTTTTCACAAAATGCTCTCTCTCTCTCTCTCTCTCTCTCCAGAATCATAATCTCTGAGTTAAAGTTCATATATGTCCCAAATGAGCTAAGCCTCCGTCAAAGAGATCTTCTCACAAGAAGCTCTCTCTCTCTCTCGCTCTCTCTTGCATATTCAATTCCACCAAAATAACAAGCAACAACCATCCAAAATCAAGAATTCAAACACCCTCACAACTGATCAGAAAAACTGCAACTTCTTGCAAGGTGGAAAACTTTCACACCTGAGTTTGATTACAATGAAAAAACATGTTCAAATTCCTCTCTGCCTCTCTCTCTGCAGTGTATCATTATCTATGGGATCGAAGTCCCTAATGAGCTAAGCCTCAGTCAAAAAGAGATGTTTTCACAACTCTCTCTCTCTCTCGCTCAACACAATCAAGTTCAAGACAAACCAATGAGACTTGCACATTCAAGTCCACCAAAATCAAGAATCAAAAGCCCATCAAAACTGATCCAATACAAAACTTTCATACCTGAGTTTGATTACAACAAATAAAAGAAGAAACACATCCAAACTCCCCACCTCTACTCCTCTCCTCAACCAAAACCTCAGTCCTCCTCTGCATACTCATCAATACATTATTCCACGCATTCACCCTCGAATTCCCCCTACTAGGCAGCCCCACATTCATCGCCACCAAATCATCTGTCTTCACGCTCAAAACCTCCTCCGCCGCCGCGCCGTCGAGGACCCAAATCAGGCAAGAGCAGAACCCTTTCGTGATCTCTGAATCACTGTCAATTCGAAACCTCATCGCCCCATTTCCGTCCATGGCCGCCTCCAGCCAAACCTGGGTCGTGCAGCCCTTCACCCGATTCTCTTGAATCCTCCAAGATTCATCGAATGGGGGCAGAATCGCAGCGTATTGCAGCAGTCTTCTTACTCTGTCGACCGGCGCTGCCAAAGATCGGAATTCCAAGCCTAATCTCTGCAACCTTTCCGACACGCTCGAGGAGGGTTGTACCTTGGTGTAATGGTCGATTGCGACACAGGATAGCGGAAAGACTGGATTTTTCGACGTGGGATTTAAGGGAAATCTTGAAATTGGGGGATTTTTGAAGATGGATCTTTGCGGATTGAGGTGGATGTGTGAGGGGCCTGCGTCCATGAAATTTGTTTTTGCTGGGTTTGTGAAGAAGGATGGGGGAGATGTAGAAAGGTTTGTTCTTGGTGTGAAAGATCCCATTTTTTTTTGTGGGTTTGTCGGAGTTTAGACGGAGAAGTTAGTTGAGAGAGAGAGATCCTTGAACTGCGGAACTGGGAAAGACCAAAGAAGGCGGCAAAATATGAACAAAGCGCGAATTATTACGGGATTTTTCTCAATTTTGCAAGGATAAAATATTTATAGAGTAAAGATAAACTATGGTTTCTATATTGGATTTGGTGACATAAGTTTGCTATGGATCTTGAAAATGACCTTATATGGCAAGACAGCTATTATTATTTATAGTGTACCATACTATTCGTCAGTAGATGATGGACGATTTTTTGAATAAAAGTTATGATATACTTTGATTTAGTCAAAGTGAATATTTAATTTGATTCCATAATTTTGGTGATATATTTAAGTTCTTTTTTATTTGTGAGATTGTTTTTCAATATAAAAAATAAAATTATTGAATAATAAGTATAAGAAATAAATAACGTCAAATATTGTTAACAAGACAAAATGGATACTCATGGATTAAGATAGATAAACCATAATTTGGTTCCATGATTTATATGTTTATTGGGGTCAGTTCAAATTAATAAATCATTATAATTCTAAAATTTCATCTCAAAAGATTTGACTAGAAGGGTGACCTCGTAATAGAAAGATCATGATTATAAATCTAAACCAATTCATATGTCAACTTCACCACTCTATTATTATTTTATTGTCTATATTTTGATCAAGCCCATGCACTTTATTTGCTTTAATATTTTTATATAACTTTTAAGATTCTTTTCGGCCTTTTGAATATTCTCATAATTGTGGCAAGTGCATCCCCTTTCACAAAAATGAAATAATTGTAACAGCTGCGTCACTGCATACTACATACTCCATTTTAAATGTGGTAAGCAAAATTATATAAATTTGACTTTCTCTACTAATAAATAGAGACATAGTCCACGATTTAAACATATGCACATATAGCCTGCCCGATAATCATATTTAGGTTGTATTTTGTATTTTCGTACACGTGTTTGTAGAATTCGAACCCATGACTTTATAGTCACCGCCTAGTTCATCACACCACTACAACTACAAATTTCAAGAAATGGACATGAAACAACGTGAATTTGTGCAATTTTCACATTTCACTTGCATGATTTCTGCTGCGTTTATGACTGCAAAAATCACATTTTACACATGAAAATGACTAAATTAACCAAATATTCAAATAAAAATAGTGTAATATTCCCGATCCAAAATAGGGTAAAAAAAAAATCTAGATAATATTTGCAGCAAGAGACCTCTAAATCATGGATCTGCAGAAGCATTTCAAGAACATTTCAAGAGCATCATATTTCAAGAACAGCAGAAGCATGGATTTGCAGATCTTGAAATCAATACCACGAATAAATCAAATACTTGGATGCAGACACCACTAATATCATCAAATCATAGCTCAAAAGCTCGGACAAAACTAAATCTATTTTTACCTAACAAACCTGGAGCGAGCTGTGGCTCCACGAGCTCGTCTCACTTTTGAGGAAAGCCTTGCACGGTGAGAGAGGTAGCGATATAATTAGACGAAGATGATTATAGGAAGGGCGGTATAGCACTTATTACATGAGGACTTGTAGTATAAAATCCTTCCTATAAACATACACAATTATTCCCTGTTTTTAGACTTAAAAATGAATTCTGTCCTTACATCTCCTGCTTTGGGATGCCAATGCAACTCATTAGAGCTGCGATCAAAGGTTCGAAAGAGAAAAAAAATTGAAGATCCTGCCTACCTGTATGGTGGTTCTCACCGTTGCTCAGTCCCACTATCTAGATACTTGTCTAAGAAGAAGCATGCCAGATGCTTGAGGAGCTGCATGGTTCTTCATCTTCCTTGACTATCTGGAACGATGTGAAAAAAGCAAATTCAAGAACTTAGCAACTGCATAATAGATTATCATCAATATTACTTATCTAACATCTATGTGTCCATCCGACTTCGAGTTGTCAAAAATTTATTGTAGATTCTATATGTTAGAGATTCAAATAAAGTATATGTATAGTTCACACTATACATGCATTTAAATAAACTCTCTTAACTAGACAATAAAAAGAGTTCGCATTTTATATTAATTACAGACATACATTTCTCACACATACCCACGTCTCCAAATTCTGACATGTTAAGAAAGGGGCATCCCAAATATTTAAGCATTCAGGAAGTTTTAAGTAGTAGATTCCCATATAGAAAATTCCAGATTCAGTTTGCATATACTGCTATACTGTGATTGGTAGAGCACTAGTTTCCTAGATTAAAATGGATGATATAAAACACAAAAGTCCGAGATACGACTCAGATTGCTCACAATACGTTCCGCTTCGAACTAAGGGGTATTTAGAGTAATCGTCTATCTGGTAGCAATTATCTCAGGAGTCCACCACCCAACATGTACATATAAGTTTTTCAGCCTATCATGATCAATGTATGTATGATAAGTTTCGATGAGGATTACGTTACCTTAACTACAGCACCTATGCTGAAGCCCTCCTCAAGGAGAAGATTCTGACCAATGTCTCCAAATGAATACAATTATCTTCATCTAACTATGACTTCCCTTCAATGTCCCATTACACCCTATCCACACATAAAACGAATCAGGGAAATTTGAGCAGCTCTGCAGGAGATAAAGTATAATACAAACTGATCTAAAACCGAAGATGTTTATGCACAGAAGACGACTTAAAGGATACTAGATTAGTAGTTAATGCTTTTTTATCAGTCAAATCATCTGCTGTAACATGAAATGCCATACTTCTTTTCAACTGGAGATGTGGTTGGACAGTCAACATCAGGATGGGGGTTTTCACAGTCAACATCCTTCATGGCATCATCTTCCAAGAATCTTGGCAAATTTTCTGAAATATGAGACTCCTCATCGATGGAGGGCAAGATCATCCGAGAAGGAAGACTGCTACCTCTACGCTCTGCAAGGGAGGGCAAACTCTGTCCAGAGGTTGAACATAAACCAGCTGCTCTCGAAACATGACAAGGGAAGGTTGCTTCTCCTGATAGAGGAGAAGTTGCATTATCACGTAAACATGTACTTTCAGTTACACAACGAAGACCTTCCTCTGTAGGACCTCTTTTACTAGGATCATTATCACTTAATTCAAGTGTGTGAGGCGACGGTTGAGCAGATACAAATGATAAGTCAGACCAATTAGATGATGATGGCGAGAAGCTAAATGAACTTGAATAATCGGATGTTGATGGTGAGATTGACGGCGATGTTGAATTCGATTTTGGTTTACTAACAAAGAATGAAGAAAAAGAATCCACCAGATTGAAAGACGGAGATTCCACTAGTGAATTAACAGAACCTAGGCTGCTGGACACACAAGAAGCGAATGAATCCTGGGAATCAGTCTTCATACTCGAAGACCTCGAAATATCAGCAGACGAGACAGTGTCTTTCACTGAACACGCATCTACTGGTACAACTTCATCACATCTCTGCGAGACACCAGAATCTGTTGCAAATTCCTTCATAATGCCATCTGCAAACTTACTTCTTAATCTGTTCCAACCATTCTCTCGGGAAGGAATGCATGTCTCGGATCCTGCTTCAGATGATGGACAAGGCGGTACGACCCCACCAGCAAGTGCCCTGTGGAAGATATCAAAATCTAAATCATATTCATCAAGTTTCTTTTGATTCAGACATGGAACAACGGTAGCCATGTCAGTCCCTGCAGATAGCCCCTTTTCCTCCAGAGATTTCACATGACAGCCTTCAGCCAGACATTTTCTATGGCTAAAAGCATCCCAAAATTCAAACGTCTCTTCACCTTCTTTGATGAGTACAACTGGACCCTTAACCCTCTCGTAACGAATAATTTGGGAAGCAGCTGCCCTTGCATTGTCAGACATCACTGAGGAGCAGTGCTTCCCTATCCAGATATATAAAGCAGAAGGAATGTGAATTATGAACGCTCCACGGGAATCGAGCCTGTCGGCACCTGCTTCACATAACATTTTCGGTACAAGATGAAGGGGATCATATGGTGAGTGAGGTGCCATACGATACATTCTAAGAACAGAAGTTGGGCTAGCAGGTAAAGCATGTACACGCTTCTGGCATTGTAAAAGTTGACAAGCGAATCCCACGTTTGGATTAGTCACTCCTCTAGCTGTTTTGACGTGCTGGAAAGCATCATCGAAACTCTGCCCTTCTTTCCACATAAGATATGCAATGACCAATGAGGTTGATCGAGATACCCCATGACAACAGTGGACAAGGACACGCCCACCTTGTTCACGAATATCTTCAAAGTAGTCAAACACATCATAGAGAATACTAGTAATATCCTCAGATGGACTGTCCTGCAGCCAAAGGGTCTTATACACAAGCTCATTCCTGAAATATTCCGGGCAAACAAACCCCACACAGTTGAGCACATGGGTAATCCCTCTCTGGCGGAGGATCTCACGGTTCTTGGCAATCACATCACTTCCCAAATATATATGATCCAAAATCCTCGAGCACTCCTTGTCAAAAAAGGCAAGCTTGTCCTTCCTGCACTCAAACTCTCTCGGAGGTAGATCAGAACTCGAGGTTCCACGTGGTGTTTTTGATCCAAGCCTTGCACCAGGAGTCGGAGGATTAGGCCATACGCCAAGATCATCTGACCCAGCTCTCGGCCATTCTTCAATACTCGGTCGGACTATAGAAAGAGGCTGAAGAGGCGGCAAACACGCCCTCGCCTTGCTGTTCCATTGCGGATTAGAATTAGATTTCCTCGGTGGACACTCAGTCCATGAGACCGACCTCGAGAACGTCTTCCAACTAACACTGGATCCCTGATCTTTCTCTTCTTCCCTTAACATCTCAAAATCTAAGCTGCCACTCTGTAAAACCAAGTAAACTTATTGAGCATTTCTTTGGATAACCCTATCACAAACCACACCAAAATCAAGCCTCAAAATTACATGAAAACAAGAGCCCAACCCATCTCGGTCACACTTGCACAAAAGAAACCCTAAATTGAATTTCCCAATTCCCACAAGTAAACATCAAATTAGGGCAATGAACCCCCAAAAGACGAAAGCTTTTCACAAATTCCCCAATTCAATTAAACTACACAACAGTTCTTCACAGAAAAAACACTCCAATCTCAAATAATTCATCCAATTTGTCTATCCCAAACCCCTCACCAAAAAGAAACCCCACTACATAGCATAGCTTTCAGGTGACCCGAAAAAAAAAGCCCAAAATCGAGGGGGGAAATTGGATTCCACAAAGACCAATCTGAGCTAAAATACTATAGAATAGCTAAAAAGTCGCATCAATATTTGAAACGAGAAATAGATTTAAAAAGAAAACTTACATGAACTAGTGAATTGGTCGTTGGGCATGAGCAGCAGACATTTGATTACTGCGAAGTGAGAAAGGGAGATTCTTTTTTCCTATTGTTATTATCAAATAATTAAAGAAGGGATACAATTATAAAAGATCCGTTCGACAAAGGGTGCTGTTTTTCAAGAGAGAGAAAGCGATGGGGGAAGAGAGAGAGCCAAAGAAAGAGAGTAGATTACAGGTTGGCAAATTACATAGATTTAGAATATATAAGATAATACTCCAACCTTTATGTGGAAAATGTTACAAAAATATGCACCCAATAATTTTTTAGTATAAATAGGGGTTCTTTATGTTACAATCACATTTCAAGTAACTAACACCATAATAATGTACTAAATTTATAGAATTTTAAAATTTGCAATTAAATAATTAAAAATAATTCTCACATTCTCAATTTAAATAAAAAATTTATTTGAATATCTCCAATATATACGCACAAATTTGGTATGTATATCGTAAATGAAACTATGAAAGGTTACAAATTGCGATAAAGAAAAATAAAAATAAAATAGTGAGTCACTTTCGATCTTGACGGCGTCAAATACCGTTTACAGTGTGCTGAAAATCAACAGTGATATTACCTCAAAAAAGACAAAAATCAATAGTGATAATAGCCAGTAATAACATAAATCATGAAACGTCCAATAGATTATAATAATTATTGGAATGCCAAATTATTTATTGAAATTAGATGAAAGCTATCATTTCATTTCCTAGCCCATTTGTGCTTGATCCAGGCCCATACAAGCCCAATTAAAAAGCCCAAAATAGACAAATACCTAAATCTATTTGGTGCTTTGAGTTTGATGGCTGTTTTTCTTACCCTTGACAACCATTTACATAGAAAGTTAGTGTTAGTTTTCGCTATCCGTATTGTCCCAACAAGTTCGATTTAAAAGACAAGTTCGACCTAAAAGACGTTAATGTTACTCGAATCTATTTCAGAAAGAATTAGACGAGGTGACAAAAAGATGGATGAGACATTATTATAACCATTGAAAGATAGAGACAATATCGAGTTGGACAATATCGAGTTGAATGAGTGATTAATTAGAAATAATTTCATCAATGGACATGCCTTTTTTTTCTTATCTAGAACAAGATTATATATCCAAGTAGGACCCAAAAATCCATGCAAACAAACAACAAGTCATTCAAATTTGTAACTACCACATTATAACATATAATTTCCTTGGATTCCCTTTGATTAGATAAAGATGGACAACACATTTCCACCATACAATATAATATATAAAAATATATAAATGGATTAAATAAAATTGAACTGCAGATAGCTAGTTGACCTAAATGGGCTGTCGTGGTGCCCTCTCAACGATTACGTACAAGATGCTCATTTCTTGCATTAAAATCTAACGACTTTTTTTTATTAATTTCTCTTTAATATAATTTTTGACTGACCATTTTTTTTCTTGGTAGTTTTCCAACTACTAAAATTTCTAGGAAATTGCTGGAGAATATAAAACAATCACTTTCTAGGAATTAAAGTTAATAGTGAATGAACTTTATGAATTGTCATATATATTAAGTTTATTTCCATTGACTCAAAAGCAACAAGTCTTTGCATGTTCAAGATTTGCTTCTTACAAAAAAATTATCACTTTGCTAATACTTGGAGATAAAGTTTGGGATGTAATAATATAATAAATAAAGGATAATACATCTTATTACTATATAGTTTTTTTGAAAAGACCAGCTTAGGTTTAATGTTATAACTAGATATACTGTTACAGATATATGACCAGAAAATGGTTCAAATGAGAACCCTTAACTATTAAGAGACCGTAAAATCATTTGCAGTCATTTGATCCCGAAAATCTATGTTCAAATCTAATGAAGAGCGAAAATTTCATTCTTTTGAATGCAATTAATTTCACGGCAAATACAACGACATTGTACATTCAATGCAGTGTTCTCAAGTTCTCGTGAAATTAACGACAACCAACCCCAGACGATCATGTTATAATAATGTGAAAATAATAATAACAAAATGTCAAAGTGAAATATATGTGATCTTGAGCTTCAAATTAGTAATTCAATCGAGTGAAACATATTGTAGATCTGAATGAGTCGATTCCTAGACAACCACAAAACTACTACATGTAAACGAATAGGATAAGTCATGAATTCTTCCCACAAAGAATAAAAAAATCATATATATATATATATCATCAAAGCAACTCTATAAAAGCACTAAATCCCTGCAAAAAAATCTGATCATGTCTCCAATTTGAATATACATTTTCTGAGTTTCACATAAATAAAGAAAGCACTTTTATGTTGGTGTTGTTGTTTTTCTTTTTTTGCATAGTTTATGTGATGGGAAACAAGAATTCTAGTGCAAGAAGATTCTTCACTTCATCATCTTCAGTTGATCATGATCAATATGCCTACCGCCAGCCGCCTTCTTACACCACCACGCCGCACCACCCGTGCTGCACGCGCACGCCGCGCCACCACCACGCCCCGGAGGCTTACAGCTACGCCCCGCCGCCCCCGACTCCTCCCCAGCCCCGCCGCCGCCTCGACCGGAAATTCTCGAGAATTGCCGATAACTACCAAACCCTCGATCAGGTTAGCATTAAGTCAACCCTAAGTCAATTTTGTATATGTTTTAGAAAAAATAATTGTGTGAATTTAATTTTCACATTTTGTAATAATCTTTCGTGTCCTCTTAGGTTACGGATGCTCTTTCTAGATCAGGATTGGAGTCATCCAATCTGATAGTTGGCATTGATTTTACTAAGAGCAATGAGTGGACTGGTTGAATTTCTCATCGAAATTTGTAGTTTTGTTTAATTTAGTATTTCTTTTTTTACTTTTTTTAATTATTGATTAGTAATTGTTTTAAAAAATATCATAGGGGCAAGGTCATTCAATAGAAAAAGCTTACACGCAATTGGGAGTGGTCCAAATCCCTATGAGCAAGCCATATCAATCATAGGAAAAACTTTGTCCACTTTTGACGACGATAATTTGATTCCATGTTTCGGATTTGGAGACGGTATGTTTAATTATACTAGATGACTCAAACTCTCAATCTATTAGTTGAGCAGTAATTTCACGTAAAACGTGACGTGTGTTTGATTCTTGCAGCATCGACGCACGATCAGGACGTCTTCAGCTTCTACGCTGATGGAAGGTTTTGCGAGGGGTTCGAGGAGGTCCTGACGCGATACAGAGAATTAGTCCCCCAACTTCGCCTTTCAGGTATCAATACTGTCCTAAATTCCGTGGGTCATTATTTTTTCTAAAAAACTCTAATTCATGAACGGTCAGAACATTAGAAACTCGTATTTGAATATTTTTCATCAGGGCCGACGTCGTTCGCCCCAGTTATCGAGATGGCTATGAGCATCGTCGACGAAAGCCGTGGCCAATACCATGTTCTCCTCATAATAGCAGATGGACAAGTAAATTATCTCCCTCTCTCATCAATCAAAACCATGATCTTGATCTAAAAGTGGCTGATGATTTAGGTAACAAGAAGTGTTGACACTCCATATGGACAACTCAGCCACCAAGAGAGACAAACAGTGGATGCCATTGTTAGAGCAAGGTAACAACAATTTCTCTGCCGTTGCCCTAAAACTGAACACATTTCGTTTCTGCAAATCCTAACAATCTTTAGACAAACAATGCCAGCTACTATCCGCTGTCCATCGTTGTCGTCGGCGTCGGCGACGGCCCCTGGGACATGATGAAGGAGTTCGACGACAACCTCCCCCAGAGAGCATTCGACAACTTTCAAGTAAGCCAGCCATGGATCACAAATTATATCCATTTTATCGAAAACATTCTGAACTATAAAAAATATTTATTTAAATCCTACTTCTATCAGCTTTGTATAAAAAAATGTCCTGCATCTATTTTCCAATTCCCAAAATCACGACATGGCTCGCCGAATGTCATTGTATACCTTTTATAATCTTTTAAATGACATGGCACAAAATAGCGCCGCACCATTTTGTTCGCTAATTCCTAAAAAGAATATTATACAGTGGTATTCGGCGAGCCTTGTCAAAATTCTGGAGACCGAAAAATGGATACAGGACATTTTTTTATTCGAAACTGATAGTTTGGGATTTAAATAAATCTTTCTTATAGTTTAAGACACTTCTGATAAAATAGTTTAAGACACTTCTGATAAAATGGATACAATTTTTAATTTAAAGTGATATTTTACCCTTTTTTTCATCCAATTATTCACAATTTTGGGCGTTTCAGTTTGTCAACTTCACAGACATAATGTCAAGAAATGTGGAGCAATCAAGAAAAGAGGCAGAGTTTGCAGTGTCTGCTCTAATGGAGATTCCCACACAGTACCAAGCTACACTAGAGCTCAACATTTTAAAGTAAACAAAAATAAAGATCATTTTTTTCCTACATGATCATCATATTACATTTACCTTCAGATAAATGTGTACTAATTCGCGGTTTTTATCTGTTTTTGAACAGCCGTCAGACAGGTCAAGATCCGAACAGAATTGCTCTGCGGCCGCCTTCCTCAACAAGAGGAGGCAGCAACTCCAGCATCAACCGATACAGTCCTTACAGCAGCTCGAGCAACAGTTTCCACAGAAATGCTTCATATTATCCCGATCCACACGAAACAACAGCTCCCACTCTCACCACAGCCTCATCTTCCACCTCTCTTTATGACAGCAAGGTAAGAAGAATCCTCCTAAACATGGTATCTTGCGATTCTGACAATACACACCTGTTTCAAGCTTGTGTTTATGAGCTGGGATCACGTTTTCTTGAACAGATCTGCCCCATATGCCTCAGCAACGCGAAAGACATGGCTTTTGGCTGCGGACACCAGGTAATAAAAGCAGCCGTTTCAGTTCAAGAAAGTAGTAAAATCACTAAACTGTGTGTGGATTTGATGCCTAAAACAGACCTGTTGTGAGTGTGGAGTAGACCTCGAAGACTGTCCGATTTGCAGGAGCATCATCACAACCAGAATAAAGCTGTATTCGTAGCCACCCACTGCTGCTAGTCTAGTTGATTTTGTCGCCTGAAACCATTGCAGGGATCGACTAAAGCTTAAGATCGACCCACATAAGCAGAGGATTCAAGGCGCCAAGCCCCTGTAAATATTTTGAAGAAGCAGAAGGCATGATTCTAACTTGTTCTGATCAATAATGGAGATGAAGATCCCTCTACAGAAAGAATTGAGAGCTTCATTTTTTAGTTTTTTGGATTTTTTGGATTTAATAGATTTGTGTTGTACATAGATGGAAATATCTCTAGAATTTTTTACTTGAAGTAGCTTGTTTTCTGAGTTCTTATTGCGTTTATGATTTGAATCAATAAAACATATTTAGGTCCATCTCATTTCAACAAAAATTCCAAATATACAATATGGAAAAAATTCCCAACTACAGAGTTGGATTCCATATATTCATTTTTCTAAAGATGATCAACTGATTATAAATCAAATAATCAACTGCTAAGAGTTAAAACTAACAAGGGATCTTTCCAATCATCGGCTCTCATTCCTCCATCGCATCTCCCCCTTCAGTCACCTCCGCCACCTCCCTCAGTGGCGTGATCTTCGTGAGCAGTGCAACCTCTACACGAAGGAAATAACATAAAGCACCAACAGGGATAAAACTACGAACGTATACAACATCACAGTGCAATAAGGCATTTTCCATGATAGAATCACTCGAGATTAACTAGCTAGCCGGAAAAGAAAATACTTACCGGTTTCTTAAGTAGCCCTTCTCACTGACATATGTGCGTGGATTTGGCAACGAGCAGTTTCTCAAGTATGCTCGCTTCCCTGAAAACAACGTGTGGAGGTATGATTAGGCGAAAAGTTCGGATATAGGAAACACCAAGGATATCAAAATTCAAAACGAAACCTTTGTTATCACTCATACATCAACGTTACTGCCGCTTCCAAGATCATTGAAAATCCCAGAGCAGATAGCATCAGCAACCATTTTAATTCCTTCAGCCCTCTGCAAAATCACTATATATCATTGAACTCAAAGAATCTGAACTTTTCGAACTCTCTAAGTCCAAGAAAGAGATCTTACAGTCAGGCCTTCGCGATATCTAGATTCAAAAACATCCATAGCAGCAAGGGAGCCAGAGCCCCATGGTGGCAAAAGAGAGTGTGTCAGTAGAATCGTGCGGATATATCTAGGAGCAACGTAAACCAACAATACGTTAGACCTCATGCCAAAGCAGATTGTACATAGCCTTGATAGCTAATCCAGATGCCATACGACGTAGCTTAGATCATAAAAAACTTATGCAGTAAATGAAAACGTTGTCAACGCCAACCTCAGTAGTTTAGGTGCAGCTTCAGCTGGGAACTAACCATGTCTATGAAAAGGCACAATTATACAAAACAATGCAAAATATTAGATATTTGTGACACAATAAGTCAATAATTAACATCCAATTAGCAAAGGTTAATCAAGAATTGAGTTTCTAATACCAGTTACAGCCTCAGTATCTGCAGCTGTTCCTGCTCCACAGCAGTAGACATTGAGTGCTTATGTTGTGAATCTTTGCACAGTTTTTATCAGCAACAATCAGCCCTTCAGTTGCTCAAGCGTCTGCTCCGAGAATCACAGCATCATATGCAGCATATTCATCAGCTACTAATCTCACCAGCAAATTCTGAGACAAGGCAGATTTTTTTTTTCATAACAAGCAACACCTATCATATACCACAAGGCGGCATCTTTCTTCTATTCTTAAGTAAATCGACACAGGAAAAAAAAGTGCTAAATCCTAAACCCTAAACCACCATACATATAAGATTCAACTCAATATATGCACTAAACTAAAGTTGAAATTTATATCAAACAAATTGATTTAACCTTCCTTTTAAATGTTTGATTCAGTATGCCTACACTACATTTTCACACAGAATCAAACACAACTATTTTTTTTAAAACAAATTGAAAATGATATCCGTACAGCTAGCTTCTTATGAATTATTCGAATTACACAAAACAAGTACAAATTCCCAGTAAATTCTTAATCTTACAAAGAAATATCAAACATTAAAGGTAAAAATACACAAAATCGAGATGAGCAATACGAATTCAGTGATTCAATCACGATAATGAATTATTTTTAAAAAATAAATAAAAAGACAATAAGAATAGAAAGTAATATTCCTCAAAAATCAAGCCGACGATTGTAGTACCGGTTTTCAGATATGAAGGTTGCTTCAACCCTTTATTCACGAGCATTTCGTTTCTTCTACAGAGAGATTTTTTTTTTTGGCTGCTTGATTAAGAAGGTTTCATGAATTCCAGCTTGGAGAAAAAGAAAAGAAATTTAATTTGGAAGAATATAAATTTTCTAAATTAGAATTATACTAATTTTTTTAGTACGAATCGAGTTGAAATAGATAATCTCAAAGTTATAAGCTTTTCTTGATTTTGATTATGACACATACGAATCGAGCTCGAACTTTTTACAAAAGTAACATCTGTGATTTAATTTATCAAGTTGGAGTTTGAAATTTGTTACTAAAATATAAGAAAATTTATTACTAATAACAAAATGTACCAATTTTGTGATTTTAAACATTTTATATTAATGACAGTCAATGTTTCACTCACTTTCTTCAACAACAATCAAGAAATTAGAAACACTATTAACAACACTCACTTTTGCAAATTATGTGCTTTTCTTGTTGTTGTCTATACCATATTTTGCCTTTGCCCCACTTAGATTCCACATGTTTCACCCATAAAAATCACTTCTATTTCAGCTCATAAACACTAACAAAAATATATATGAATTCAGATCAAATTGATTCTCACCCAAATTTAGCACCGCAACACCAGCTTTAAGCAACAGATTCCAAAGCTAAAGTTACAACAGCAGAAGAAAAGACCAAAAAGGAACATTCTTACCAAATTGCAACCTCAACTAAGTATAGTGTCTTGAGCGATAATGTAAAAATGGTACAAAATTTGATCTTGTTTCTTCAAGATTACACAAGATGGAATCTTGTAAAAAGGGCTGCTGCTTGTGCTCTTCAAATGAAGATCTTTGCTTCTCTCCACCACGGCAAGCATCATTTTTTATTGATTGATTGATAGCTTCATACATAATGCCTTCACCTACAAGAAGTGTAGATGATTTTCTGATAAGGGAGATCGTGCTCACGCACGACCCTGATGATCAGCAGCAGCTCGATTCCGACCTGCTGCTGAATCTAGTAGAGGCCACTTTCAGCTGCATGGCAGAGAATCCAATCGTAGGTTGCCTTCTGCTTTGTAGTTTTCTTGATTTTGTCCCAACTTCACCTGCTGCATTACACATTTTCTTGTTTGTTGTAGGACTCTGACCAAGAAACGTTCTTAGACTACGATCCATCTGCATCAGAGGAGCCGGTTTGTCGCACCATATACAAGGTCTCAAATGAGGTAAAAATCTAAAATCTAGACACCCTTTTGCCCGATTTGATGTCTTAACGCGTAATCTTGGAATCCCAGATGCTTGCACATTGCATTGGGGGCGAAAATCTGCACAGGAGCACAGTGCAAATACTTGAAATGCTAGGCCCTTTTAGATGGGATGCTAAAATGGTGGTGGCTCTAGCGTCCTTCACGCGTAGCTATGGCATGTTCTGGCTCGTTTTGCAGCTGCAGTCGGAGGATGCATTAGCCCTTTTACTTGCAGTGCTGAGACGAATCCCTAGCACGAGCACATTCTTGAGGCCGAGGTTTAAGGCCTTGAATCTGCTGGTTGGGACCATTTTGAGGCTGACTAGGTTGCTGATCAGATACGAGTCCTTGTCCGTGATGCACGAGATGGTGGATAATCAAGATAGGGAGATCCTGAGGTCGAAGATCTGCTTGGCAAGCTACTGGATCTGTAGAAGCTTACTGGTTTGCTCTTCACAGATTGCAGATTTGAGAAACTTTAGCCTTGAGCAAGTGCATGTTCTTTCCATTCCACGTTTCTTTTTTCGTTGTTTTTCATGTTGTTTCAGTTTATGAGACACGTAAACTGTCTCTATCTCTATTTCTCTCTCTCTCTGCAGGTGTTCAGACAGAGCTGTTGTTGCAGCATGGGGGCTTTACAGTTTAGGCAACAAGTTGAGCAGTTTGTGCGGTGATCTTGGAGAATGCATTGATAGATGCCAGCAGCAAATAGGTTGTTTTTTGTGTTGAAAAAATGTTTATATTTGATTAGTTTGGGAAATCTAAGGTTGTTTTCTTGCAGAAAGAAGGTTGTATGAGAAGCTGCTTCATGTGTTTAAGGAGAAGGGAGACGACAATCAGAAGGCTCTGCACGCCTTCTTCGCTTGGCAGGATAAGTTTCCTTTCAAGAATTGTTCTTCAAGAAAGGTGAGTTTTTTTTACCAAATCTTTTAAAAAATAACAAATTTGAGATTATGTTGTGGGAATTTGGAGACATTGTTTATTAATTAGTAGTTGTTTGAATCAAAACAGATTGGCATTCTTGAA
The DNA here is from genome assembly GCA_034509125.1 of Monilaria moniliformis. Taxonomy (NCBI): domain Eukaryota; kingdom Viridiplantae; phylum Streptophyta; class Magnoliopsida; order Caryophyllales; family Aizoaceae; genus Monilaria; species Monilaria moniliformis. The sequence goes on from JAYDZE010003342.1 coordinate 16,702, forward strand.
TTGAAGAGTAAGACAGTTCTGCTCTTGATCACAAAGCCTGATCTGCTCCCTTTAGACAAAGCATATTTTCTAGTACAGCAAACAACTAGTGCAGAGGATTGTGTGGTGTTGTGGGTCCCAGTTCCGTCTACAAACGGGTGGAGCTCAGCTGCTAAGACGAGCTTCGAGTTCTTCTCAAGTCGCGTGCCATGGCTCTCTGTCCGAAGGCCATGGTCACTGCACCCGGCTGTGGTGAGCTTCATCAGGCAGGAGTGGGGATTCCGAGATGATCCGGTTGTGGTCGTGTTGAATGAAGATGGTCTCGTTTCCAACACAAACGCGATGGATATGGTATGGATATGGGGGCCTAGAGCATTTCCCTTCACAAGTTCAAGAGAGAGAGAGCTGTTGGAGCAAGCAAGTTGGACAGTAGGCCTCTTGATTGATGGGATCAGCCCTTTGTTGTCTCAATGGGTAAGAATCTGTCAGAATTAGCGAATTTCTCACTTTTAAGCCATGTGTGCATTTGCCTTAACACTTCATGTTGTGAAACTTCAGATTGAACAAGGCAGAAACCTTTGCATTTACGGGAGTGACAACATAGATTGTATCAGACAATTCAGCAAAAACATCAAGAAAATACGAGCTTTAGGGTTCGATCTTGAAGCCGTATACGTTGGGTGCAAGAATCCTGGTGAAAATGTGAGGAGCATCATACACACCATTGATCAAGAAGATTTGAGCAGTTCCATCACTTTCAGCAGTGTAGATTTCTTCTGGTTTAGGCTCGAGACCTTGAAAAGATCGATAGGGCAGCAGGGACGGGCTGGTAGATGTGATGAGATCGCGGCCCGGGTGGGGGAGCTGCTGGATTTGGGGAGCAAAGATGGATGGGTGGTGATCGGGAGGGGGTGGTCGAAAGACGTGATGGTCCTCAAGCAAGGAGTGCTTGAGCAAGGCCTTGAGGCCTTGCAGATGTGGCGAGGGAATGAGACGGAGACGGGCTTGGTGGGCGCCCTCAGGGCCGCCCTCGAGGCTCCGGCTGATGGTGGGGGATGCAGGCATGATGAAGTGGTGGAATATGAAGAAGGATTGGCTGAGAAGAGAGAGATTTGTGGGTCATGCAGAGTTCCAATGGCGAAGTTTGTTGTCTACAAATGTGAGGCATAGAGAGTGTTTACGTGAATGACTGTTTCTTTGGAGGCAAATAACACTAAAAAAAACTACACATATTGTTGTTAGTGGGCTTTTTTTTTTTTTTTTTTTTTTTGTTATTACCTTTTCAGAGTGTTGTTTGAGATCTAATTTTGGTATACTCTTTTAAAGGCAATCTGCATTCTGTGGGCTCCAATTACTTACATTTAGAGCTATCAAAACCGGGTTGGGTTGGGCCGGACTGCAACATGATTTTCGGATACAATAGTGTTGGCCTAAAATCCTCCTTTTGGGCCGATGGGCTGGGTCCGACCCAAATCTTCACTCATTTGCTAAAAAAAATTACTATTCGTGCTAGAATGTTAGTTTTGACACATTTTATGTATTATTGTAATCATATAATCACGTAGCAAAATAGACACTCAAACTTTCACAATAATTGAGAAAATGATGTCGCGTGATTTTTTCCACATTATCATTTAATATGACATGTATTGAACGTTTCTATTTTGCTACAAAATGATATTGCTGAAATATATTGAGCGTGTCTATTTTGCTATAAATTGAAACCTAATGTTATTATTACAATATCTATAAAACATGTCGAAAACCAAAATCTGAATCATTATTTTAAAGCAAATGAAAATTTTATGATTGCTATTCACTCGAGGGGAATTCTCCTCTCCCACATGTAGATGCTACTTCCAAATACAAATTTCTTGCCATTTTTATTTTCTAGAATGTTCTTGCTTTAGCAAGGTGGGTTATGAACTTACACTTTGGAATAACAATAACTTGAAGCTATAAAACCTAATCCTTATCCGGAATATTGCATAAATGTTAAAAGGGAAAAAGAAAAGTACATATCTTTAAAAAAAATCTAAGAAACTAGGAAACCCGGTCTAAAGCTTAAAATCCATAAGCTTATAATTTCTTAATTAATTAATTATTTACTTTTTAGTCGATCATCATACTAGGTTTTATATTTAATAAATTTTAATCTACAACCAAATAAAGTAAGAATTTCAGTTTGAGCTAACACTTCACATTTTGGTAAGAAAGTATTGTAGGATTAACAGATTTTGAGAACCAAAAAACAATATGTTTACATATATAATAAAGAATAGCTAACCTATTAAATTACTAGAATTATAAATGAAAAATAATAATATTTCAAAATGGTTACTATATAAAGCGTGTAACCTTTGCACGCTTAAAGAAGAAATAGTTCAACAGACTTGAACTGCACTTTAAATAGTAAGAATCTTATAATATAGGGGACCATTAAAATAACCTAAAGTATCAAGCAAAGTAGCATAGATTGAGCATAGACAAAACATAAAGATTTTCCACACCCCTTTATTCCTATCAAAATCTACCTCTTTGTCTAATTCAAGATTGACACGATGTGCTTAGTAGATTTTTTTATACTGCATGGAGAATCAAGAAATTAAACAACAAAGTTGATCCAATCATCCAAGTAGAAGATTTTTGTTTGGGGATAGTGTTGACAGCAAGCAAAGAAGGTTCAAACATGAATCACGTTGTGGGATTCATTCCTCTTGAAACAAGAAAAAGTTTGAGATAAATCTTTAGTAATTGCCAAAACTCGTTAGAGAATATAGCAAACTGTGGAGGACAATGGCCTTTTACTTTGTAACGAAAGAGGATTTGTCTATCACATTGAATTATTTTTTGTTGAAACATATAGTAACTGAAATTCAAAACATAAGTCCACAATGGAAGCAAAGAACATGATGCATCACCACTTTATTCTAATCATCAAACTCTCTCTCTCTCTCTCTCGTGTATGAAGAAAAAAGCCATGATTACAACACTATATAAAGCCTAGAGAACTAACCATATGAAACACAGCCAACTCTCCTCTCACTACAACACACTCGCACATCCTTTCCTTTCTCTTCATTTTCCAATGGCAGGCCGCGATCTCGTACCGGCAACCACCAAGAACCCCCCGTTGGCCGGTGAAAAACTGCCTCAAGGTGCCAGAACCCCAGTTCTGAGTGGAGGAACATCCACTCAAAGCCCTCTGATTGATCACAGAGTGCATAACCCTGTGATCGACCATAGAGTCCACACCCCCATACCAGATCATAGTTTGAGGCCTAGCCACGAACTTGATCCCGTCTCCATGAAGCCCCTCTCCCTGAGATCGGGCGTGACCGCCCGTGGCCACCCGATGTCCGGGGAGCGCGGCTTTTTCTCATCCGACGAGAGTGCCCTCAACAAGCAGATCCAGGCCACTCACGCACCCGATATGGAGGACATCAATGTGAGGCCGATCCTCGCTATCATCGAGGACATCCTACGCCTTGCCCGACCTTCGAGTGACGAACACATCACCACTACTACTGTTGCTACTGCTCATGTAAGATTGCTGCTACCACTCACATTTTCGTGCAATAGCCTTATTAATCAATTATTCTAATTAATATGTCACTCTTTTCAGGGAGCTCAAGCTCATCCCCACTTGGACACGTCGGCCGATAAGGTCTCTCGTGGTGCATACCATGATGAGAAGTCCTATCAAACGACCTATCGCGACGAGAAGGCCTATCAGCCTTCTTATCGAGATGAGAAAGACTACCATAACGCCTCGTATCTTGAGACAGAGATCGTCAAATTACTAGCCTATCCCATTAACAAGGTCTCATGCGAGGTATATATCCCAAAACAAATCAACATTCGATCTTTCTAGGTCAAATCTATCACATCTGATTTTTTCTCTCCTCTGATCCAATGACAGATTGTCTGCAAATCTGCTGGTGGGGGAGAGTCACACCAAGTGACAATGGACCTCCTCAAATCCCTAGCCAGTTACACTTGGGACGCCAAGATCGTGATCGCCTTCGCCGCCTTCGCCATCAACTACGGCGAGTTCTGGCTGGTGGAGCACCTCCACACCAGCAACCCTCTGGCTAAGAACATCGCCACTCTCAAGGACCTCCCAGACACGCTGGCCGTGGCCGGCGGGGGCGAGCTGAGGAAGCAGTTCGACGCCGTCATCGACTTGCTCACTGAGATACTCAAGATCACCCATTGCATCATCGAGTTCAAGGAGCTGCCGCCTCTCTACATCAGCACTCAGTCGCCAGAGATCACCGCCGCCACTGCCCACATCCCCTCCGCCGTCTACTGGAGCATCCGAGGCCTCCTCGTCTGCGCCTCCACGCTCCTCAACCTCATTGGCGGCGGCCATGAGTAAGCAAATCTCATCTCTTATCTCTCCCCCCCTCTCTCTCTCTCTTACACACTAGAAATTGAATTCTCTCACTTGCTTGATCAGATACATCACCTCCACCTCTGTTTCGTGGGAGATACTGAACCTGGCCCACAAGCTCAAAGTCATACTCGATCATTTGCAGAATCAAATGAAGATTTGTAAAGAAATCATTGGTGAGAATCTCAAACCTTAAAAATTGCTACTATATACTCTCCTCGTGTTCAGATATATGTCATTCTAAGCTTGTGCAGACAAAGTAAGAAATTTTCATTTTACCAAGGATTATCTCTACTAATTATGAATATGTTATCAATGAATAGTGAAAATCGTGAGCTTATAGGTGAGCTAGAGGAATAATGGAATCAGGGGCAGGAAAAGCCTATAATGATATTTATTTTGAAAAAATTGAAATAGAAGGTCACAATGAAAATTATGAATTTCTATCAAATATTATAAATTCACCGGGAAAAATTATTAATTAAAAAAAAAAAAAATTCCGCCACCTATAGGGTTCATCCTAAATTATATATTCATTAAGCAAAGTGACGAATCTAATGCAAATCATCACAATTTAAGAACTAAAAATAATTTATATTTTATATGATTAATATGGTTCTTAATAACTCAACTCTATACATCTGAATATATATAAATGAAAAAATGTTGGTGTGCAGAGAGGAAGAAGTTTGAAGATGCCTATATCAAGTTCAAGAGGCTTCTAGAAACAGCTCACATCGACAACATGCGAGTACTGAATGAGCTCTTCCGGTTCAAAGAAGACCAAAGGCCGCTCTACGACGGTTCAAGAAGGAGTAATGTCGGTTTGCTATAACTTTATAATCACCTCGATTATTTTTTAATAATTACAATATTAAATTAAAAAATCGTTATTAATTTTATAACAGGAGCAACTGACGGTGCTGAAAATGAAGTACGTCCTGCTCTTGATCTCGGACCTCGAGCTACCCCCGGAGGAGCTCCACGTGCTCCATATCATCCACAACGAGCGGTCGGTGAGGCACGACTACGAGGTACTCTGGCTCCCGATCATGGCCTCGGGGAGTGCCATGACTGCCTTCGAGGAGAAGAAATTCTACGACCTTCGCAACAGCATGCCCTGGTACTCTGCTGACCACCCAGCCCTGGTAAATCCGGTGGCCATCAGGTACGCCCGAGAGGAACTCCGGTTTACTCACAGGCCGATGCTCGTGGTCCTGGACCCGCATGGAAAGCTCTCCAACCACGATGCCCTCCCAATGATGTGGATCTGGGGCGCCAAGGCATTCCCCTTCACCAAGGAGTGGGAGAGGAAGCTTTGGGAGGAGTCCGACTGGAACATCGAACTCCTCGCAGATCACATTGACCCCCGCATCCAGGAATGGGTAATCCTTGGCTCTAGTATTGACTCTGGCTATGGCTCTACTTCTTCTTTTCATATTATTAAAATAAAAAATAGCCACTTTTACAATTTTAACCTTAGATTATATCTTTTTTCTTTTAATTTTAAAGATAAAAATCGCCACATTTACAATTATACCGTCTCACTCTGCTTTGCCAAATTAAAAATAGTGAATTTTACAAGTTTATCTTTTGACTCTATCCCCGTCTCTTCTATTATATTATAAAGAGAAAAAAAATAATCACTTTGACAATTTGATGTTCTGCCATATAAAAAAATTAATTAAGTTTACAATTTTATCATCTAACTTTTCCTATTTTTATAGTATAAAAATAAAATAAAAAATAGCAATTTTTACAATTTTATCCTTTGACTCTAGTTTGTCAACTAATAAAATAGCCAATTTTACAATTTTACGTTTTAGCTCTAGCGCTACTTCTTCTTTACTTTTCACATTAATAAAAAAAATTACTTTTACAACCCTCAAGCTTTGGCTCTGCCTCTTCTTTACACATTATATAGATGAAAAGTAGTCATTTTTACGATTATACCCTCACTCTGCTATGCCATATAATAATTTTACAATTTTACAATTTTACCCTCATGCTTTGTCTCTGCCTCCGCCTCTTCTTTTCATATTATTAATAAAAAATAGTCACTATTACAATTTTACTGCGACAGATCAACGGGAACAAGGTGATCTGCCTCTACGGCGGCGACGACATCGGCTGGATCCGCAACTTCACCTCCGCCACGCGCGCTGCCGCCCGCACCGTTGGCGTAACCGTCGAGATGCTCTACGTGGGCAAGCGCAACCCTCGCGAGAAGGTCCGGCAGTGCCACGACACCATCACCCGCGATAATCTAAGCCACATCTTCGCCCCCGAATACTACGACTACGTCTGGTACTTCTGGGAGCGCCTCGCCAGCATGTGGAACTCCAAGAAGCAGATCGGCCGCACCGTCGACGACGACGTGATCATGAAGGGCATTCTCGACCTTTTGACCTACGACAGCAGCGAGAAGGGGTGGGCCGTTTTCAGCAGGGGCAATTTCGAGATCACGATGGGGATCGGGGATAAGGTGCTGCCGGTGGTCGAGAGGTACGCGGACTGGGCGTACGAGGTGGACCACCCCGACAAGTTCGTGCCGGTGGTGGACAAGCACCTCGCCGGCTTCCACCCCGACCACCACTGCCACCGCCTCATACTCCCCGGCCAGGCGGGGTACATACCGGAGACGGTGGTGTGCACCGAGTGTGGGAAGATGATGGACAAGTATGTTATGTACCGCTGCTGCACCGACTGAGGAGGTGGCGCCGCCGTGGTGGGGACTGGTTGCCATGCATGTTAACATGAATATGAAATAAAAATTTGAAGGTGTTTGTATTTTTTTGGTGCTGTTTTGTTGAAGATAGTTGCGGTGTTGCTGTTGCTGGCTGCTGAGTGATTTGTATTGATGCCATATAACTACTACTATTTGTTCATCAATAACATCTGCATTGTTTGCTTTTAGTCTACATTTCTCTCTCTACCCCCTCTCTCTCATAGATTTGCATCTGTTTCACAAATCTCCTCATATTCCACTAATAATTTCACTTTTTCAATAACATTTATCATAAAATAAAAAAGTTATAACAAAAAATTGGAATTTCATTTTCTGGATGCATTGAGTGAGATGAAATAAGGAGGTGCATTGTTTGTTTTTTGTTTATATTTCCCTCTCACTCTGGTTTATTTGCACGCATTGCTCCCTATTTTACGTATCCCATTATTAATTTTATTATTTATTATATAAAAAATATTATCTCTTCGTTTACGAAAAAATTTAATAATTTAGATTCGATACGAATTTTAATAAATATTTATAGATATATTTTGAGTTGAGAAAAAGTCTCACTATATTGAATTAGCTAGTATAAGTTATGAGATGATTTTCTTATATATAATGAGTGGTTGTAAGGTTGAATTATAAGATTGAATATCATAATAAGAGAAGTGTGTACTTTTTGTGGACAATCGAAAAAATAAATCGTGCCCCCGAGCGACTACTACCTCGATCCCGTGGTCGTTACCGAAGAGCCAGAATACCAAATCAGATGGATGTGCGTGAGCCCGATCAGCCAAGAGCTTCCCGGCACTGCACAAATTGTGGGCAAAGTGGTCATGACAGAAGAAATTGTACCACAGGATGGTCTTGATCAATGTTGTATTTGATTCTTGTTTGTTTGTTAATGTTGTTTGCTTGTAATGGAATGGTTCAAAGGAAATTGCAGAATTTTGGAAAAAACTGGCTTGCAGCGAGTTTCACCCGGCCGGGTGAGAGATGGAACACTATCCACGGCCGGGACAAATGTGATGCACATTCCCACCCGGTAGGGTGGAACTCGCTGACACCCAGGGAGTTCCACCCGGCGGGGTGGAAATGTGATGCACATTTGACCCGGCCGGGTGGAAGTCGCTGCAGCTCAAATTAGCCCTATATTCAACACTTTTCTTTGTTCTTTTTCATCTCTTTTCAAACTCAATGAAAAACAACACTAATCAATTAAGTGTAATGAAACACAACACAATAAATATTCGTTAAACATTCGGGAAAAGACTATGTTATTTCACAATGTTGTTTTTCTAACAAACTATCTACTGCTTATATGCACTAGGAGTGTATTTGCTTGGACCTTTGCCTTTGTTATCCCGTTTCGACCTTCGTCCAAATAGGCCCCTTAGTGTTCGACCGACGCTCAACCTTGCAGATGGTGAATGACGCGGTTCTGGAATAGCTTCCAGACCAGCATCCTCAGCATCCTCCTCATCCGCCTCTTCACCTACCTCCATCTGTACACCAGGAAAATATGAATCGACTGATCCTCTGTGTGATGTCCACACTCGTGCGAAGTCTGCTCCACTGGCCAAGACTCCCATCGATGGGAAGATATCTGCTCGGTTGCTCCAACAGCTCTCACCAACAACGCAAAAATACGGCAACGTCCGCCCACTATAGGGCTTCCATATGAGCTGAAAAAGAATAACTTAACATATAAAAAAGAATGATAACTTAACAAAATGATAAATTATAAAAAATCACATAAATGTACCTACTGAGGCTGCAACCGCGCCAATTGCTCTCGATAATGCTCGGTGCAATGTTGAGGAGATCGTGCCAAACGCATAGGTCCACTCCACCTGACAATGCAAAATAAAAATAAATTACAACCGTTACAAGATAGAATGCATAAATAATATAATATAAGTAATCTACTTACGTGGATACACCAGCAGTATAGTCGGTGTGAATAGGAGGATATAAGAACTCAGGTCGTACAAGTGGAATTCATTCCCAGGCCCAGAGCTGTAGAAGCACTAGGGGGCCACCAATATTCTTCCTCTTGTCACAAGCTGCTTCGCATAAATTAGGATACAACACGGCCAGTGCCGCGCTACCCTAGCTATACTACGAAGCTACATGGACATCTTCTAATAATGTCATGTAGATCAAGGGAATCTTGCAACCTATGCCGTCAGGGAATATCAACCCACCCAAAAAAATGAGCAAATACATACGTGCCCGCTGGAGGTAAACCTCGTCGTCGAGGTCATCTGCTAGAGGTTCACTCATCCCAGCAGTCAATGCAGCTACCGAAAGAGCAGATTTCTTCATTTCTTGCCTCGCAGGGGGTGAAACCCAATAATCGATGACACTCTTACATCCATGCATCATCCTTCAAATTCAAATCAACCCCAGTTACAGCAAATCCATCAACTCTCAGGCCCTACAGTACCTCCACATCTTCAAAGGTCATCGTCATCTCACCAGTCGGAAGATGGAATGAATGAGTCTCTGGTCTCCACCGCTCAACCAAAGTGGTGATCAAGTGATGATCGACGTGTTTTGGCTTCCCACAAGCCAAAGGACCGCTGAATCCAAACCCATCAATGAACTCTACAACTCGCTGATGAATGGGTTTACAATCCCAAAGTCTACTCTCGTATCTACGGACTTGCAAAGCCTTACGATCTTGGCCTGCCCAAATCCTCCGAGAAACGTGATCTCGCTGTAAAAATAATACCGATGGATCCTCTTGGCCGCAGAACAATTGACCACTTTCTTCCGAGAAACTAGCCATTATACTATTCCTAATAACTATTACCAAATACTATGTCAAAAATTTCCAACAATAGGGAAACTACAATAACAATAGGCAATTTCACAACAACAATATTCAATTTTCCAACAACAATAACAATTTTTCAACATGAATAATTTACTAACAACAATAGGGAATTATACATTGTAAACTTATATGCACTACCATATACCATTTAATTAACACACCTACTCTAAACTAAACATATCATACAATCAATCCAAATTCTCTATAACAATAGTGTTAATTTCTAACAATAATAGTCAATATATAAATTACTAACATATTAATAGTCAAATCTATATCACACAACATATCTAACAATCTAATTATTTGTAAACAATCTAAATTAACTTGATAGATCATCATTTCCTATAAATTAAATAAACCCTACCTATACAAAAAAATCTTTAAAATGTCCAAATTAAACCATAACTATAAAAATTAAGGTTGAATAACATACCTTTTGATGAAATTCAATAACAATCGCCCAAGAATCGTCAAGAATCGTCCACAATCGCCCAAAATCGCTCCAAATCGTCCAAAATAGCCTCAAAAGGGAGTCGCACTCGCCTCATGCGTCCTCCTGGACGACGTCGTTTCGCTTAGCAGCATTAGCCGTGTGCACCTTCACTTAAGTGAAGGCACATTTCCGTAATGCGTTTTTCCCCTTTTTGTAATTAAAAAAAAAAAAAAGAACTTTCCCATTTTCGTAATTGTTTTTATATTTTTGCCTATATTTAGAATTTGGCCTGAATTCGTGGTCATCAGCGTTGACCTCTCAAATATTGTTGCATTAGCACAGCTCTTTCGCACAGATCTTACCATCACTTTGACTATTAGTTTCTTGGAATATTAAATGGAATTTAATTAATAAAAAAAGAATTTATAGTTAATGGAAATGTTGAAAATCTTTCGTTAAAATAACCCTAAATCCTAAATCCTTAGATTCGTTAAATAAGAATTTAAAAGAAGAAAAATGATTTTGTGGCATAATATTTTTATGATGTAATACCCTTATTTTTATTTCTCATAATTATATATTAAATTTTGACTAATATACTCTTATATTATTTTAGATAAAGATAAATCAATTAGTAATAACAATCAATCTCAAAATTATGAAAATCAAATTTAACTCAATATTATCATCCAAATTTTTTTTATGAATTATAATTTAATTCATACTCAAACTTAAAAATGGAATATATAGAGGGGTGTATTTAAATGAGAACCATTTTTATAATGCAGAACTAAGAGCAATGTTTAGTTGTCGGATTTAAAAATCCAACGGCTTGTCATTGTGCCACGTGGTAGTATTAATATAATTCTTATTAGCCTTAAAGACATTTAGGTGATTCATCAATTAATCGGTTATGATAACTTACAGATTTTACGGAAATTGATTATGCTGCTCAAACGTAGGATATTGTCCAATTTTATTTTTTCTACTATTTGCATTTTGATGATTTACAGTCAATTTTATGATGATTTACAGTCAACATTATGATTATTTAAATTCAATGTTATGCTGAAGTATATCTTCGAATTTGTACTGGTCTATTTTATTTTCAATTACAATTGATACACACTTTCTCTCTCCTAAAATATCTCAAAACTTTAAATTCCATATAACTCTTTCGATTTAAATTATTTTTTCACAAACCATATATAAAATTAAAGGTAATTTTATTAGGATTCCAACAAAATCATAATTGCATATGTTCACATTAAGAAATTATTTTTCACAAATCATTTATTAATTATCTATATTCAATACAATGATTTCGGTACAGTGCTCATGATGATCAACATTAAGTGGTAATATATTCGCATTAATAGTGGAACATAGCATAACGTGGCTCATATTTATCAGTTGTTTGTTATAACAACGAAACATATGTACGATAATGATATACTGAATATAATAAAATGATACATGATATGTCTTATGCTGGTGAACATTGACTAAGTAATATTCTTTAATTAATTATGGAAAACAAATTTGTACCAATATTTTTCACTATTTTTCACAAATTTGGGTATAATGACGTTTCGTATCCAACTTAATGAAAAGGACGTGTTGTTTTGGCTAAAGATACACTACCATGAGCGAGTGAAGATATGACGTATTATTATTCCATGTTTTTAGGCAACTATTTGTTAGGGTTTGTATACTGAAAAGCATGCTTCGAGCTACTTTGTATTGTAAGACCTTATTTCCCAAGTTTCATGTGAAGAAATAAAATATTTGTCACATGGTTTGCCTTTTATATTATGGATGTTTAATTATGAACATATAATTATAAATTGAGCAATCAAGTCCTCCTTCAACATTGTAGACTGAATGGTGGATCTCTACAGGAATAATATGGGAAATTAATTACATATAAATTCTCATTCAATTCCTACAACTAGAACGCAAGAAAGCACATAGGATATTTAATTGAAATTAAATCCTACGGTCATGCTTTCTAAG
>JAYDZE010003343.1:0-10877 GCA_034509125.1 Monilaria moniliformis
TCTGCGACACCTAGTTTGCCACATCATCAATTTAGAACACGTATACGACACAACAACAATTTCATACACGTAGGCCACCAGAATATTTTGCCATGAGACAATTGCGAAAATTGTTAAAATTATAATATAATCGACTGATTTTGAAACTTGCGGGATTGACCAGAATTGACCAAATTTGGTGATTTTTCCGGCAATTTGCCCTTTTATAAAAATGAATAGTTTATACGTATGGCTTATCAAAAGTGGGTGGTTTTACCTATTAACACTTGTTATACTTAGGGTTAGTACATTTTGAGTTGATGTGCGAATTTTGACATAGTTTCTAATTTTAGTATGCGTTGCAATAATGTTAATATCTTCAATATGTTGGAAATAAATACCCCAATTTGTTTTAATCACTGAAAAGTTGACGTGACAAGCGTTATTAAAGCACCATCACCAAGTTATGATGCACAACTTCACATGTACACAATGTGTAATTCAAATTTTAATACTGCATATTACTTAAGGTTTGGGTACTAACAGAACACAACCTTATACAATTTTAACAGGAGTAATACAATTAATTAACCATCACAAACCTATCAAGCTCGTATTTATTTTCGATTTAAAAAAAGCATATATATATTTTTTAAAATAGTTTACACGAAGTCATGAAAAATACAAGAACCGTACATTTGACCTATACGATCGATAAAGTGTTTACTATTTTCTTAATAATCAAATTTTATTTTAAATTTAATAGAGTATATTAAAGGGATAATTGCCATTTAAATCATAACTTTTCGTCGACTTCTGGTCAATCCCATAACTTTTGAAACTGTAACATAAAATCATAACTTTTCATATTTTCTCAATTATCCCATAGATCAAAATTTCGGTGAAATTGGTGGTGACATGTCGGCCGGAATTCAACGAAAAGTTGTGATTTAAATGACAATTATCTCAATGACATCGTTTTGGAGAACAAATGTTTTGTCCACGTTGGAAATTCCGGCTTAACGTCACCATCAATTTCACGAGAATTTTGATATATGGGATAATTGAGAAAATGTTAAAAGTTGTGATTTTATGTTCCAGTTTCAAAAGTTATGGGACTGACCAAAAGTCAATGAAAAGTTATGATTTAAATGGCAATTATCCCTATATTAAATAAAAAAGTTTCATTTGAAAAAGTCACCTTCCACTTTATGTGAAGAGATATAATGAGACAAATAGTACACCAAAATAGGCAACAAAAGTTGTCATTCACCTACCACCCACCGCTTTTGCAAACCTTTATTGAATATATAGAAGAGCAATTAATTATAGTGGAGTGCTTTTTCTAGTTTAAATTTTTCGTCCACGACAATTAATGCATTCATATCATCAAAAGATCTATCAGCGGCTGATTTTCAAACTTGCGGGATTGACCAGAATTTGACCGAACTTCATGGTTTTTCCGGCAATTTGCCCTATCTAATTTATTAAATTTATGATTTTTTTAAAAAAAATAATCAATAATGATTCTCTATTTACCGTCATTTATTTTAAGCATCTCTTCATATTTCAAGTACCCTCTTACTATATTAATTTATTGACATTAAATATACACCAATTTGATCATTTTTTATTTTCAAAAGTTAAAATTTTCAACTTTAATACATAAGTTTTGGGTTTATCTAATTTTTCCCATGAAGTATTATATTAAAATCAAATCTGACATGTCAAAATTAAAACGTGACAACTAAAACGATATCATTTTGACTGCCGCTGTTAAATTAAAAAAAAAACAAAAAAAAACAAAAAAAAAAAAAACTCCAACTAACTTCCAAATCACCACCCCCTCTCCTCTCACTATCTCTACCCATATCCAATTCGGCGACCTCATCTCCTCACTTCCGCGGATCGACGAAGAAACCCACGTTGCCACGCATCTTCTCAATTAAAATAATATTAAGATAATTTTTTTTAAAACTAATTTAAACATTCTTCCTACTAAATTGGACCAAAATCTATATATCATACCTACAAAATCTATATATCATACCTACAAAATCAACTTACTCTCACTCAGCAATGACAAATTAGGCCGAATCGGATTTTTATAAAAATTAAGAGTAAAAATCAATGTTGGCAACAGAGGGTGATTATCCTGTTAAATGTAATCTAGTTGATGCTCATATGTTAGGGAGTAAACATTATGTGTTTATAGGTTTCAATATAAGAATCTCTGCAAGAACTATATAATAACTGCTGATGGCACGTAAAAGGAGTACTGAAGTTAATCGATGTTGATAGAACATTTCAACTTCACGTTACTAAAGAAAGATGGACAAGAACCGCTGAAGAACTGACATCAACCCTAACCGGTTCAGCTAAAGAAACATGGGGTCAACCAAAGCTTTCGTGTTTGACCTTGAAAGGTCGGGTGTATTTGCAAATTATCTTGATGTTGCATAACAAAGTACAAGGTTATAGAGTATTTTTGTATGATGTTGCAAGCGTCGAAAACGACACAATAGAATTCAAACGGGAAAAATTCAAACAACAAATGGAACGGGTCAGACCCGCGAGCAAAGTGCACGATCCCACACAAGAGTGTTGCTCTTAATGTTTGGTTTGCATGATATGACACGTGATAATATCAAACTAATTTATATGTTCGGTTATGGAAGAACTGAAATCAAAATTAAGGTCATATTAAATAAACTGCCAAAGTTGAGGTCATAGACTACTTTAAACTCTTAACTTTATAGGTCTAAGCACGTCACATTTGACTTTTCATATATAATTTATTTATTTTGTATAATATGCAGTTTGTTGTATACAAACTTGGATTTATCCAATGACTAAAAGAAATTATTATTAGCTTATTTCACTCATATTTCATTATATAACTAATATATAAAAGTGGAATTCACGTTACTTCACGTATTTTAAAATCCGCGCCGAAACCAAATGGGACGTTTTATTGGATGGAGGGAGTAACATCCAACTTAAAGCTGAGATATTCTCAAGTTTCACAATTTTGTTGAAAAATTAAATTACAGACCACCTTAAAACCCACGAATAAAACAGGGGATGAATAAAGATTCGTGACAAGTAGCATCTAATTTAATAGGCCTGCGTTAGTTGGGCTTCTAAGCCCAACGCTGCAGTAGATTCAGTAATCACTTTGACAGAAATTGCACAGACAAACCAATAGAAGAGAGAGAGAGAGAGCAGAGAGCAGAGAGAGAGAGAGAGTATTTGCACAAGTAATTAAAATTTTGACGCAACAAAACATGAAAATGGACGAGTAGATATGACGTTGTACAAATTGAGTCAGTGTATACACAGATTGTGGAAATTGGAAATGCAGTGATGGGTACAATGATAATACACAATTTGATCATGAAACGATGTAGAATTATTAGAATATGATTAAGTTGCAGATCAACTATTTTGTTCTCATACTGATTTAATATAGTTTAATCGGGTCTCAAATCTTGATCTGAACCCTGAATAATGTTACATTTAAACATGTAACAAGCCAAATAAAAGAACTTATCTCACTAGAGTCTCAACTGACTTCTTTCCCAGGCCACCACTCTGAATCGTCAAATTCTCAATGAAAGCATCAATGTTATAGACCCAAACAAATGTTACGTTTAAACATGTTACAGACCAAATAAAAGAGCTCGTCTCACGAGAGTCTCAGCTACTTCTTTCCCTGGCCACCACTCTGAGTTGTCGGATTCTCAATGAAAGCATCAATGTTATAGACCCAAACAATGTTACATTTAAACATGTTACAGACCAAATAAAAGAACTCATCTCACTAGAGTCTAGCTGACTTCTTTCCCAGCCACCACTCTATGAGCTACCACTCTGAGTTGTTGAGTTCTCAATGAAAGTACCAATGTTATAGACTAAACAAAAGAACTCATCCCAAAAAACAAGCCTATCAAGAGATATAACACAGACGAAGTAGGACATTGGAATTCGTAACAAAATGTCAATAATGTAGAATTTAAACTATATTTCATCCCTAGAAAGTAGACATATTACATGGGCAAAGAGTAATTTCTCCAATCACAAATCATGAATGAGATTGAAGAAACGACCGTCAATGGAGTTAATTATTACAAGTCGATTTAGGATAAGGTAAAAGCACACACAAATGATTAAAAGTTGGGTCAAATATATAGAATCCAAAGCCAAATAATGGATAATGGTTAAAAATTGGAAAAGAAGAAAGTAAATAAAGAAAATAAGAAAAAGTAAATCTGTGGGGGACTACCTAATAATCATTTGTCGCTAATTTCATTAAACAACTTCTATCTTATATATTTTTAATATAAAGATGGAATTTCAAGTGATTGTGATTTTGCATCGTTAAGGTGAATCTATTTTCTCACAATAATTTACAGGTGAGCAAAATATTCGAAATCTGAATATCCTTATCGAACGAATCCAAAATTTAAAATTTAGTTCAATTTTTTTCAAATTTCAGTTTGGTTCTGATATATTAAAAAACAAGATAAAATTGAAAGGCAATTATATATATATATATATATATTTCAAATTTCTGGAATTTCTCGATTTTTTGGATATTTTTATGCAATTTCGATTGTTTCAGTTATGGTCGGTTTTTATATTTATATTTTCTTTGACCAACTAAATTGAACACAACCACATTAATATCCCCACCTAAAAGCTCAAACTCCGAAATTATCCAATTCAACCGAAATTTTGTTTTTCAATTATATTTAATTATTTTGTTAATATTAAATGCGTTGATCAAAAGAAAATGACTTGATTTGGTGGAGTTTGGGTTATAGAGTATGCTGGTGATTAATGTTGTTAATTCTCACGCAACAGATGGTTTTGAATTTAGATAATTGTTAATAAATATCGGTATATCATATAATTTAATTATATTGTATATATCAAATATTTTAATATCGAGAGCAATTTTGTAGCTTACTTTGATTATTTAAGAAATTCGCTTTTACGTATGAATAGGATGAATTTCCGACTATTATAGAGAGTCTTCTTCTTTTGCCATGCGTTATATTATCTTTATTTTATTTTTCTCTCAAAGCACCATATGGGTGGTGAGGGGTTAGGTGGACCCCCAACCTTTATATATCAATAACAAATATTAGACATTTCGTACACATAACAAGCCTAAAAGTGACTTGTTCCCAAACACGAAACATGCGATACAAGGTGTCGAGCCCACAAGACGGGCCGAGCAATGAAGATCTCAAAAGAATAGTATCTTTATCTTATGATGCTAGTTATAGTCATATTTGGAAAAAAAAAAATCCGTGTGAAATTTGAAGATGAAATGAGAGAACTGGTATTTTTTTTTTTAGTTTTTTTTTTAGTGTTATAGTCAAATGAAATCTCTTAGTCCATTTTTAGTATGAATGTAGTCGCACTAAATTCTATATTCCATTTATAGTATTTCATTTATTCCTCTGAAACAAAATTAATTAGTTAGATTTTGATGGGTTTTATTTTTATAGCAATCTTTTTGGATATGTGACAATCCACTTGATAATGTACATCGGCGGCCACACATAAAAGCAAGAAGGGGCTTAAGCTTATACCAAGCTAAAAATTATTCTTTTATTCATGTAACATCGTCAATTTTTTGGTATATTGTGTAAATCGTTGTGCAATAGCCTATATTGTTATAGTAAAATATAAAAAAATTATTGTCTCAAAATTTCGAACTTACAATTTAGAATATATAGATGCCAAAATAATTTTTTGTGTCTGTATGATATAGTTAATTTTGAAATACAAATTAAAAGAATAGCTAGAACATTTAAACTATATAAATTATTGGGATTTGTCATTTAAATCATAACTTTTCGTTGACTTTTGGTTAATCCCATAACTTTTGAAACTATAATATAAAATCATAATTTTTGACATTTTCCCAATTATCCCACAGATCAAATTTTTAGTGAAATTGATGGTGACGTGCCGGCGGGAATTCAACGAAAAATTATTATTTAAATGACAATTATATCAACAACATCGTTTTTAAGAATGAACGTTTTGTCCACGTCGGAAATTCCGGCTGACACGTCACCATCAATTTCACTTGAATTTTGATATATTGGATAATTGAGAAAATGTCAAAAGTTACGATTTTATATTTCAGTTTTAAAAGTTATGGTACTTACCAAAAATCAACAAAAAATTATAATTTAAATCACAATTACCCTCAAATTATTTAATATCCTCGAATGCCACACTAATTCGTCATCTCATACTTCATACTTGTCATAACCATGGCCCACACTACTATATCTCCTCGCATGAAAAACAAGAACTAAAGGAAAAAGAGAAATTTGATATCAATCTATTATAGTATGTCTTATAAATAACAACACGTCTCTTCAAAGAAAAAAATAATAATGTCACATTCTTCTATTTTATAGTAAATTCGTTCTTTTTGTATGATATTCAAGTTCATAATTATATTAAAATGCATTGATGCTTTGCGAAGTCTGAATTGTTTTTCTGTACTGTCAATTTTTTCGACGATTGCAACTTAAAATTTTCGAGAAGTTTTAACATTGTCGTGCGGCCAATTTCCGTTTCCGAATCAATTACTCAACTATCACAGGTTAGATATTGAATAAGAAGTGAGGACAACTCAAACAATTGTTTTCAAAAATCATTGATTAATTTTGAATGTTAATGCTAAATGGATATTTGAATTTCATCTCCAAATTATTGCATCAATTAAAAGAAACAAATTTATTATGAATCGAAAAGTTGTTATATTATAAAATGTCTAAAAAATTGAGTCTAATTTACAATTCGAAAAATGGCTATTATTATTATTATTTGTTGGGATAATTCTCATTAATGAAAACGTGGCCTCTCTCTCAAATTATCAATAGTTCCTTTCTTTACACGAGAATGAGACTAGCAAATGAACCTAGATTTTAGTTTTTTAAAATTAAATAAAAGACTTTTTGTCTCTTACCTAAATATACAAACATTTATTTCATGAAATTAAACTTGTTATATCGTGTGGTTGAGATTGACTTGTAAGAATGTCATCTAATCATTTGTTAATCTTTTCATTCCATAGATACTATATTATATATATCCTATAAATTCAAAAAAAGTTGGAAAATTTGAGTTTAATTAGTCCATATATTATACAAAACTTTCGTGAGATCGTCTTGCAGTGAAAAAGTTAAAGATTTGACGTCGAATCCATATCTAATTGCATATTTATAATTATATTGATGTTTAACTGTATTTAAATCTGAATCATATTTTTTACGAATTTTGACCTATGAGATGATTTCACACGAGACACCATTTACAATTAATAATTAATTTTCCTTTTGTAATAAGTAGATATGGGCAGCATCATTATTAATTTTATTTTAGTTAACAAACTTCCGCTGACATTTCCTCTACGTATATTTTCAAGTTAAACTAACTTTCTAGCTAACAGTCCATTTTTCTTCTCTTAAAACTTTATTGCCAATTTAGAAAGTCAAAAGCAAAACAAGGTTCTTATTTTGAAGAAGAAATTTGTGAATATTCAACACATGCTTATTCATAAAAAAGTTATTCTCTTTTAAATATAGCTACTTTTATTTTTCGCGTTGTTTTTCCATTTTGGTATGTTCACGAAAATTAGTCTTTATCTATTTTCTGTAAGTTTCTCACAACAAATTATTCGCCAATATATCAACTTATTTACTACTTATGTCACTTAAACCCATTGCTTTATTTACATCAATTAACAATACTCCAGCTATTTTTCTATCTCTCGTCTATTTTATCTATTTTGCATTAAAATTCTTACTGTCTACTATCAAGACTATTAGTTGTGGACGGATGGAGTAATAAATAACATGATGTACAATTCAATCATTAATGAGTTGATATGTATAGTTGCATATAAGGTTGATCTATTTATTGGAATTAAACATTAAAGTATAAAAAGGCACATTATTTATTTTATTTTAAAATTTAAAAATATTGTAAAAAGAATTAGTCTTTGTGCGTTTGGCCAAATTCACAGTGCACCTAACACCACAAATTATTTATTTATTTAGCTATATTCTAATTTTCAATCACGTGGTATGGAGATAGATGCATATTTATTATTTAAACCGACATTCGCCGCCATATTAAAAGTCAAAACTGCTTTTATATTGAAAACTTGTTAATTTGTTATGAATGTAGATCAATTTGAATCTCTTAGGTCGATTTGATTGAATTTTAGGGGAGAGTCTTGTGCGAGACCGTCTCGTTAGGATTGGGAGCGGATATAGAATAAAACTTCAGTGGAGGCTAAATTTGGAGTTTGAAATGAAAAGACGATTTTCTTACTATTTAACATGATAATGGATATTATTTTACAAGTATTCACGAAGCTATCTCAATAATTTGACGATTTCTAAAAGAATTTGCAAAAAGAATTATTTGGTGGGGGCTTAAGCCTCGTTGTCCCCACTTGCGCCTGCAGTTATCAGCACATGAGCCAAGGCAATGGTCAAGATCGAAATTATGAGTCACGACCTCTTATCTAATGGCATATTTGTAATTACGGATATAGAATTGGATCTGAATCTTAACCCGTCTCACGATGAGACGATCTCACACAAGTTTTTGTAATGTTTTCATAATGACTAACTGTTTAATTTATAGGATGATCTCACAAGACAAATATTTTACTATGTTGGTAGGATGTACATAACAAACTGTTGGGAATAGACGAGCGAAATTACATTTTTTTAGAAACAAATTTGAAAAGACGATGTCGTTATTTAACTTTTTTTAAATCATATTTAAAATTTAAATCAAATTAAATCATGGTCAACTGCGGTTAGATTTAATTTGTGATTAAGAGGAATTCATAGAAGTTGTGAATTTTTATATTAATTCAATAAGTCTAACAAATTATTATATGTAGTGAAATCAGGAACTAGCATGTTATTCAATTAAATATAGTAAAGCTGTTTTCAAGTAGTCATAACTCGATTAATTACACATAAATAAATGCCAAGTACCATACAAATTAATTAATTAAAATAACTCAATATGAAAAGTTCAAAACCTAGTTATATGTGAAGACATTTGATTAATTGAACTAATCTCTTAATAACACACCACTATCACAAGTTGCACTGTTTTTCTATACTCTTGGGTATATATGTAAAATAGTACTCTTTAATTACGAGATCCACGATCATAATATTTAATTAGTGTAAGATCTGATTAATAAGTATGTTTTAGATATTCTTAATTTTGTTACATGCTAACACGACCATTATAATTAACACTTATGACATCATGTAATAAGTGTCAAAGTTGCATCATGTAATGTCTCGCTTTCATTTTTGGATTATCCCATTTTGAAATGTCTCATTAGAAATAATAAGGGTCTTTAATTATGAAATTAGGTGGCTTAATAACATCTATAATCAAATTTCTTTTGGTAACTTCATGTGGGACAAAATACTTTATACTCTAATCCCCTTCTATTTAATACCCGTACTAAAAGAAATGAGACACTTCGAAGTGGAACGAAAGAAGTATTTAATAGGAATTGGTTATTGTGAAAATTGCATTTTTGAAAAAATGTAAGAACACTGCACTGAACGTACAATGTTAATGAAGATACAGTGAATTAACCACATTTGAAAAATAAATAAATTTCTCTCGTCATGGGATTGGGATGTATTTATGATTAATTTATTTAATATTTCATCTTCTATATTCACCATTTTAGGGCTCTATTGTGACTTAGAATATTTATTTCTATATAAAACTCTAAATAAGTAATAACATAAGATTTTTTTGGATTTTTATCGAATGCTAACATTTAGTTTAACAGATTAATTAATATATAGGATGACGCATGAAATGCATATAATTCTTTTTATTAGTATTCATTACAGCTTGGAGGAAAAATAAATAAAAGGGCACTTAGTGGGGTGGTTGTAAGTTTCACAGTCTATATATGTAGCATGCACATGCAAAGTCAAATGTAAATATGTAATCAGTGTAAATTAAATTATTTATGTAATCAGTGTAAATTAAATTATTTGATATTTGAGTAGATTTGACTTTTAAATTTTTGCTTCTTGTTTAATTTTGTGAACTCGTTTTTTCTAATAATAAAACTGCAGCTGGAATTGATCAAGTCCGAATGACTGGCGAAAATGTATAAAGTACACGGAGAGAGAGAGGGAGAGGGAGAGGGAGAGAGAGGGAGAGAGGGGTAGTGAGAAGATTCGTTCAAATATAATTAGCAAATTGATCAAGTCACTTCCAAAAAAAAGAAAATAGCAAAGTGACAATATATAAAGTTTCTCAAAAATTGACAATAATACAAAAATTAGCACGAATACATAATCGAAATATTAAGACGAACAAAGGCGATACCTTAAGTGAAGAAGAGGCTTAAGTCTCTACCAAATCTTTTTCTTTTTAAGTTTTTAAATTTGTTCAGATTTTATATAAGTTGTTATGCAAAAATTTATGCATCACAAAAAAAATTAAGAAATTTTAAAAAATATAGTCTCTATCATTTTTTTTTCTGTGTCCGCGCCTGAAGAGGGTCGAAGCAAAAACTATTCACCTCCCCATGCAATTAAATAAAGTAATTGGACCAACCAACTATTTACCCTCCAAAACATCACAATCTTTCATTTGGCCAACAAATTTTAATTGGCCTTGATATGAGCTAAGTCGTTAGCAAGAAAAATGTTATTTTTTATTTTATTTTAATCAAACATGCCAAAATGGATGTTTGGATATAATAAACATAAGGGCACTTTGTTAGAGAAGAATTGAGAAGATGAGAGAGAATTGAATTAATGAAATAGTGATGTTTACCTACCCCATAGATAAGG
>JAYDZE010003354.1:0-10876 GCA_034509125.1 Monilaria moniliformis
TCAATAACGTATGCTCAATGTTATATACAAAGATTAAGAAATAAATATCACCGAGATCTCGTCTTTCAGTAATCAGCTAGAAAGACTTATCTCTCGTGAATCCTTTCAGTGTTATACCACACCAGTGTCTTTTGTTTACCAAAGGTTAGTAAATATTTTGGACTGACACTGCAACCTTTCATGATAGATGGTCAATGTCTATCTAGGTTGTGAAACTTGTTTTTCTTTTGCAAGAGAGCCAGCTGATGTAGCCTTAAGTGACTCTGGCCACTACTCAGCCTATTATGCAAAAACCTTAGACCATTTGCTTAATCATAATTATTTATATAATAAATTATATGAAAAACAAAACAATGTGACAAAATTATAATCTTCTCATAAATTTAGGAAATAAGCTTTTACAAATACAAAGCAGCTCAAAAGCTTGCTTTTCAGTATACACCCTAACACTCAGGTCGCAAAGATGGGTTGCAATAGGGTTGCTAACGATGCAGCAATGAAGGTCGTTGGTTTTGACCAGAATCCAATATCGCAGGACACATACGATAATGATCATGTTGCTGAAATGACCTAAGCAATGGCCGAAGAAGAGTATGATAATCCAGAATGGATTAAGGTTGTTGAAGCTGTTATGAAGATGGTGGAAAATAAACTTGCCATGAAGACTGAATTTGGAGCGTCTAGTTTCGACTTAGGATTCAGTGATTATGAGGTAACTAACTATACTTCTCTATATTACATATTATGCTGCTTTTATATTATCTTATTATTCAGTGATAATAAAATTTTTCTTTTCCATATTTAAAGGTTCATGGTGATCAAATGCAGCAACAATAGCCAGGGCCAGAAGATGAGGTCACTATCGGTTTGGCTATTTCTCACACTGATCAAATGTAGCAACAACAGCCAAAGCCAGAAGATGAGTTTGACATCCAATTGGCTATACCTCAAACTGATGAAGTGCATGAGGTAGACTGCTCAGCTTTTATTGTTTCATTACCTGATGTTTTTCAATATACTGCTCGATATTTTAAGTTGTTCTGCTTGATTCCTTATGACATGCTGCTTTGTGGATAATCATATACTGTTTTTATATACAGCCCGCGCCAGCAAATTCACCAGTACCTGATGATGATGAACATATCGATCTCGGCGCAATAGTGGGACAAGCAGTTGAGGCCTGCGAGGTGATGACTGGACAATTGGTTGTTTATGAGCCCAGACCAGCTGAGGTTGGCAGGTCCAATCTCAGAACAGATGCCGAGAAACAATCGTCCACTTCGTTGAGGTCCCCATATAATTAGAGGGTATTGTCGATTGTCCAGAAGCTCGACACTGTTGAGAATGAGATCTACCAATGGGTCATGACGACAGAGTTTGATGAGTATGTTATATAATTTTTTAAAAATTTGATACTTATTATTCACATTACTTATACTGATTAATTATTTTACTGCTTCATGAATCGTATAGTGTACAATAATGGTACTGTCAGCTTGACAAAGTCTGATATCATTACACTACGGCCACATTCTATATCAGTATTGGTGTGATTGATACCTGGACTTCATACCTGAATCACATGGAGCAATATAGGTCCCCATCATCACCCATGCGGCTCTTTTTCACAACATATCTTTCAGTGAGTAGACTAAACTATTGATATACTACTCCATAATTATTGATGCACTGCTCGATTGTTATTGATATACTGCTCGATACTGCTTGATATACTGATGCATGTTTTATCAGTATATTTGTTATACTATATCTGTCATTGACATTGTTTGTATTTATCTAATTAGATGTACACAATAGTTAATACACCAGAATCCTGGAATGTGCAAAAGGCACTTCAGGAATTCCACGAAAGATTGTCTACTGAGATCAGAATAATCATTGGACTTACATGGTCAAAGTATGATTTAGAGCACCATAGCATAAACAACTTAGAAGCATAGCACATATTGGACGAACATTGAAACCTAAGTAAGAGAGGAGCATATAATATAATATAGAGCAATATTGCACATACAAGTTAGCAGTACATCAGTTAGAAATAAGCAGTATATCTGAAAAGGCTTTTATAAGCATTGCAAAGATTGTATTGTTCTTACATGCCATAAACTCTGAATAATTAAATTTCAAAAACATTAATAACTGAATCTAGAGTTGTTTAAAAGTTCGATTGGTCTTCCGGTTGCATGGTGACCAACAAGGTTATCTTCTTGGCGTTTGTAAGCACAAACTTGCAAGATGTGCCCATTTTGAGGTTGTTATCACTGTAAAATTCAGCCCATCCGCGGGTTATCAGTATTTTTTCACCTTCCTCCCTCAGCCCAAGGGTCCATGACTTATTGTGGACACGCAGTATGATCTCGGACGCTGATTTTCAAATGATATGTTCCACCCAGAACCTTTTTGTTATGTTCTGCAGAGAAAATAATCTATAGATGAATTGGTCTTTTTAAGAGTAAAATGTTCTACTATACAACACAATGAACAAAAATTCTTTACCATATGTTTCTTGTGAACCTTTGTAAGGACGGTGGACAAAGACGGTTTTGGCTCTATTTGCGATGGAGCAATGTCCATGGTTCCAGCCAAAGGTATTGAAGATGAGGCTCCATCTCCGTGAAGACGCATTTGAGATTGAATAATATTTTTCTCCCAGAAACGATCGGGTACGGGCAAGTTCTGTATAGCCAGCCACAAATAAATGCATTAATTTCTACGTCATTAAGCAATGATTTGGAAGAGTAAATACTGGTACTCACGATCTTCCTGGAGGTGACTTCTGTATCGCCTGCAATTATTTTCGTCATGTATTTTGGCTGAAGATCTTCAGAATGAAGTGAGATTCACCTACATATGAGAATTCGAGCAAATCGTTGTCTTTAATTGAATTCTGTTCACGGAAGTCCGACCATCCTTCATCGATGTACTATCGATTTCCCACTTTTGTGAGTCCTAACTCCGTCGGCAACTTTGGTGATCTTTCAACCATCTAAGTCATTGGTAAGGGTCCGTCGAAGTTTTGAACAAACTTAGGATCTATCGTCTGTTACAAATGAAGAATAAAAGTTATTAATGAAAAATTCCTTAACAAATACTGGTAATTGCCAACTAATACACATTGAGTCACAAGTACCAGCCATTTTTTGTGGAATCAGTGCATGTAGATTTCCAGGAATTGAGACACTTTGCCGTCCACTGATCGATCTTTGTACCCAGATTCTACAAAATAAAAGGATAAAAGTTAGACCACAATGACAGTGAGATACAGATAGAGGATTGTGTTCGAGTAAAACTTACGCAAACATGGGCTTTGGGAATCGGTGGTTGTTGGACTTTGGTAATTAAGAATGTAAGGTTATTGGGAACCGGTGGTTGCTGCCTCATTAAATGTGCAAAGCAATATACCTTATATATGGTAGCAACATACAACACGTAAGTGAGCAATATGTTTTACACATACGAGCAGTATGCATACACATCACTGAGCAATATGTTTCAAAATTGTTATCATTATATGATGTCATTATGAGCAGCATGTTTGTCTTTCTCAAGCATTATTTTTGTTTTATGCGATCAAGCAGTATGTTCTTATATTGCTCTCATATTGCTTATGTACGACACGGCCAAACATTATACATTATATACGGTAGCAGCATACAACACGTCAGTGAGCAGTTTGCTTTACATATAAGAGCAGTATGTTTCAAAATTGTTATCATTATATGATT
The DNA here is from genome assembly GCA_034509125.1 of Monilaria moniliformis. Taxonomy (NCBI): domain Eukaryota; kingdom Viridiplantae; phylum Streptophyta; class Magnoliopsida; order Caryophyllales; family Aizoaceae; genus Monilaria; species Monilaria moniliformis. The sequence continues at coordinate 3,747 of JAYDZE010003354.1, forward strand.
TCACTCGAGCATCATTTTTGTTTTACGCGATCAAGCAGTATGTTCTCATATTGCTTACGTACGAGCAGTATGTCTTACACGGGCAAGCATTATACCTTATATACGGTAGCAGCATATAACACATCAATGAGCAGTATGTTTGTTTTACGCGAGTAGTATTTTGGTTTTAAACGAGCAAGTATTCAATATTACTTCAATTACTAGCAATATTTAATATTGATATGACCATTACAACATAAACAAGTTAGCAGTAAATTAGTTATAAGCAAGCAGTTATAATTAAGATATAATGAACAAGTGAAATTTTATATATTTTTCAAAAATATTTTACATCAAGCTAATACTTTATATTAGCTTCTATTTTTTTTCCCGCGACGTTTGATTGGTGCTGAAGGCCTTTTTTTTTTGCAGTTCTGACGAGTTTCTCTATATCAATTTTCTTCTTTCTGGTTGCAACGTCAAAATCACCCTGGGCTACATCGCGTATTTTATATGCTTCTTCATTCACATCTGCCATCACCAATGCACTGCAGTATTTGGCTCTCAAGAACTGCAGGTCGGTCACGGTTTTATCTTTCAGTCCACTTTCCCAGCCCTTCAATGCGCCCATATATGTCTCCATGTGCCTCATTGCATAGACACCAAAATCATTGAAGTTTTCGTCTGATCTCCATATTATCCTAACAACTTGAAGATGGTCATTTATTATTTTATCATATATGGAGTTCTCGCCTTGCTGTTTGAGAGATTCGGCAAAGAAGCGTCTCTGAAACTAGTTAAATGTAACTAAAAATTAACAACAGATGCACTTATGTTTATGAGAAGAGAACTTAAATTTATAATCATACCACATCAGCTGGGGTCTGGCCATATTTTGCTTCAATGACTTCTTTGTCATTCGACATCAACTGATTATCTAGTATGGGCACATTCCCACCTCTCATGTTAATGACAGTCACATAGTAGTGTTCATTTGATAAGATGTGAATGAAAACCTATTTACAAAATACAACCGTAATCAATATAATGATCCTACGTTTAGCCATATAGTAAGCACAATGGAGCACTATAACATACATAGGCGGGCAGTATATAAACCAGGATCGAGCAGTATCTCTGAAAATGCTGAGCAGTAAGGCATATGGGATCGAGCAGTATCTCCGAAAACGCTGAGCAGTAAGGCATATGGGATCGAGCAGTATATTACATATTAGTAGAGTACTAAATAGAATTATAGTGCATTTTAAAGAACTTACCAAATCATACTTTGACCATGTAAATCCAATGATTTTTCTGATCTCAGTAGACAATCTTTCGTGGAATTCCTGAAGTGCTCTTAGCACATCCCAGGATTCTGGTGTATTGACTATTGTGTACATCTGATCAGATAAATATAAACAATGTCAATGCCAAATATAGTATAACAAATATACAGTATATAAAGCAGTATTGAGCAGTATATCAATCACAATTGAGCAGTACATAAACAACTATGGAGCAGTATATCAATAGTTTGCTCTGCTCCATGTGATTCAGGTATGAAGTCCATGCATTAATCACACCAATACTGATATGAGAATGTGGCCGTAGTGTGATGATATCAGACTTTGTCAAGCATACAGTACCATCATTGTACATTATAAGATTCTTGAAGTAGTAAAATAATTAATCAGTATAAGTAATATTAATAGTAAATATAAAAAAAAAATTAAAAAAATTCAAAAAAAACATACTCATCAAACTCTGTAGTCATGACCCAATAGTAGATCTCCTTCTCAGCAGTGCCGAGCTTTTGGACAACCGGCAAGGCCCTCTAATTATATGGGGACCTCAACGAAGTGGACGGTTGTTTCTTGGCATCTGTTCTAAGATTGGGCCTGTCAACCTCAGCTCATAGGCAACCATTTGTCCAGACATCCCCTCGCAGGCCTCAACTAATTATCCCACTATTGCCTCGAGATTGATATGTTTATCATCATCAGGTACCGGCAAATTTGCTAGTACGGGCTGTATATAAAAGCAGTATATGATTATTTACAAAGCAACATGTCATAAGGAATCAAGCAGTACAACTTAAAATATCGAGCAGTATATTGGAAAACATCAGGCAGTGAAACAATAAAAGCTGAGCAGTCTACCTCTTGCACTAAATCAGTTTGAGGTATAGCCAATTGAACATCGACCTCATCTTCTGGCTGTGGATGTTGCTGTTGCATTTGGTCAGTGGGAGGAACAGCTAAATCGATAGCGACCGTATCTTCTGGTTGTGGATGTTATTGCTGCATTTGATCAGTAGGAGGAATAGCCAAATCGATAGCAACCTCATCTTCTGGCTCTGGCTGTTGTAGCTGCATTTCATCAGTGTGAGGAATAGCCAAATTGATAGCGACCTCATCTTCCGACTCTGGCTGTTGTTGCTGCATTTGATCACCATGAACCTTTAAATATGGAAAAGAAAAAGTTTATTATCACTGAATTATAAGATAACATAAAAGCAGTATAATATATAATATAGAGAAGTATAGTTAGTTATCTCAAAATCACTGAATCCTAAGTCAAAAGTAGGCGCTGCAAATTCATTCTTCATGGCAATTTTATCTTCCACCATCTTCATAACAGCTTCAACAGCCTTAATCCATTCTGGATTATCATACTTTTCTTCTGCCATTGCCTGGGTCATTTCAGTAACATGATCACTATCATGTGTGTCCTGAGATGTTGGATCCTTGTCAAGACCAACGACCTTCATTGCTGCATCGTTGGCAACCTTATAGCAACCCATCTTTGCGACCTGGGGCGGTGTTTCTCTGATACGCTGGATGAGTGTGGATACAGCTTCAGCTGCTGTCATTTCAGCTATTATCAATGCATGAATGTCCTCTCGGGCATCAGGGTTTGATACAGCAGCTTCATCGACAGTCGTAGGTGGCTCTTCTTGGGCAACACGCTTTTGCGGCACATCGTCAATATCAGCATTTAGGAATGAACCAACTTCATACCTAGCTTCTAAGCATCCCTTGCCAAAACCTCCGGCTTGTATCTCATCGGCCTCTCTTCTCCTAAGCAGCTCCCTTGTCCAGCCCTTTATTATTGGGTATGCACGTACAACTGTTCGTTGACACAATACAACCCTATCTACGTAGAAGCACTGCCAACAAAATATAAATGCATATTAGTGAGATTTAAAAAGCAGTATACCATTTGTACTCAAGCAAGATATATCAGAAACAAGTGCAGTATAACATATGTACTCGAGCAGTATAACAGTTTTACTCGAGCAGCACAAATGATATCACATGAGCAGTGGATATTTAAAAATTAGAGCAGTGTAACTTGTTTACTCAAGCAGCATATCCTTTAATATAGGAGCAGTATATATAACAATCTAGAGCAGTTTAACATATTTACTCGAGCAGTATACCATTTTCAATCGGGCAGTATACCATTTGCACTCAAGCAGTACGCGTTATATTATGGAGCAGTATTTCAATAAGCATCGAGCAACACTACATAGCCAAGTTAGCAGTATATCATATGCAATAGAGCAGCAAACCATGTATATCAGAGCAGTATAAAATGTACATGAGAGTAGTATAAGATGCATTATACTATGAAGTACAAGATGCAGTATGAGAGCAGTTTAGCCTAAGTAACAAAACAGTAAATAATTTACTATGATGCAGTCAAGTATCCCTTATGAGAGCATGCATTAATGAATACACAATAGCAATATATTAAGTGATTGAAACGAACCGTTATAAAAGCAATGGGGCCAGTGTAAGGAGCGGTTGGTTTTTTCACCCAGCTGTTGTGGCTGAATACCAGCAACTATATGAGATAAGAGCACCAATTGTACTTCTTTATTTGTGAGACACTGACGAGATAATCCAAGATCTTCGACTTTATATACCCATCATGGGTCGACTCTATCAAAGCTGCCTCCATCAGTATCATGAAGCATTTCTTGAACCAATCGCCGCATTCTCTGTCTTTGTGCATATGTTGCTGGACATAAGATGTAAGCATCTTGTATTTATCCTTTGGGAATTCAGCAGCAATTTCATCAAGCATTTTTATGTTGTCCTGCCTGTTATTCCTGTTAATGTACACCTTTCCCCTTGGGAATCCGAATGTGAGCTTGACATCTTCCTCAGCGATGTGCAATATGCTTGCATCCCTGTATCTTATACTACAAGTCTCAGGGTGAAAATTGCTTATGAGCCAGAAGCTCAGAGTGACAGTGGTGACGGCGGTGCGGTGGCTATCGGAGAATGGGCTGCGGCTGGGTGGATGCAGAGAGAGGGAAAAAATGTGTTGTTTGCTGTGGGTTAGGATTCCATAGAAGGGGTATATAAATAAATTTGTAATTGAATTAATAATATCATTATCGACGGATGAAATATGTCGGTAAATTCACCGAAGGACAATCCGTCAGTAATTCTGACAGTGATTTTGACACGTACACATCGCGCCAAATTACGTCGGAGATCCGTCAGAAAATTTACCAACTTCCATCGGTAATCCATGAGTAATAACTGACAGATTACCATCCGTCGGCGAACTCCATTCTTTTATAGTTTAATATCTTAGTCATATATACTATGACCATGTTTGGTATACATGTATAGATAAGCGTAGATAGATAAGAAACAAGATAACATATATTAGTTAGGTAAGATTTGCATATCTTAACATATTATTTGATAGTTCAGATTAAAAGCTCAGATATCATAGCTAGATTTTGGTAGGCTTGTTTAAACTCATAATTCAAAATTATTTGGACATTTTTATCCTTAATAAAATTTAAAAATTACAATGGTCTCCTTCATGTACCCCAAAATATTCACAAATGCTAAACTCAATTACAAATTCTAGAGACCTCTGCTCTTTATCGCACACATTGTGCACTGCCTTTTAGAGTCCAAAATTTAGCTAGAATGGAAAGAGATACAAATCAACAAAATCTTCAAGAATGGACAAAATCATATATAGCTCAAGAACTCTATTCCCAACCGATAAATTAACCAACACAAACAATTTAGCTGAATATTCAATAATAATCAAAAGAAACACAAAAAATTCAAAAATGATCCAGAGTTATAGAATCAAGTCTACAACAACACAAATCGAAAAACCCATGAACAAACAAAATCCCACAAACCCAAACCACCAAACTCACCAAAAACATAGAAAATACAAAAGCAAGTTAACAAGATAGAGAGAGAGAGTGTGTGGACAGTACAAACATGTTTACGGTTGCCAATGTCACATCCCAATTGGTTGTAGCTACAACCGCTGCAACACTTCGAATGTCTGGACATAGTGCTTGGAAAAGAAAAAAAGAAAATTTCACCATATTCGAAGATGATTAAACAAAGTAAAATTGTTTCAACAAGCCCTAACTATATCTTGTGAAATAAGAGTGCCTAAATCTGCTGAGTGATCTTGTTTCAAAGTAAATCTGCTGAGTGCTAGGTTTGTTGTTGGTTGAATATGTAATGATTTCAAGATTTGAAATCGTAGCACAAAGTCGAATTGCACTTGAAACACTTCTCTTCACTAATCTCTGATTTACTCTCTCTCTTTGCCCTAAAATCTGTACCGGTGGAGCCAAATGAGGGCAACCAAGGCAAATGGCAACATAAATTCGAATTGCAGTGATGGAGAATGAGGGCAATGAAGACAAATGATAAGTTAATCATGGTGGAACTTTAAAGACAGATAAACTATTGCACCATTTTGGTGAGATATCTAATTTAGAAAAAAAGTGATTTTAGCATGAGGCATGTTGATATTTTGAGCCTTTAGTGTTAGAACTCTAGGATTCCAAATATTTAATTAAATATAGATAAAGCCCTTATCTTAGCCCTATCTTGGCTACCAAACATGATTTATTTATAAAGAGAATAATATGGACTCCATATAAATTATTTTTATAAATATAACCATCCAATGTAAAGACGGTTTTCGGTACTGGTTATCCAGTTGTAGAAGCGACCCCATAGGCTTTCGCTTTCGCTTCTCTCTAAAATTGCAAACTGCTGTGACCTGCTGCTCATCACCTTATAGGTGATTGAGCCTTTTTGCTCTTTATGGAGAAAACGTAAGTACCCACAATCTGAACTCAAACTATACACATGCGTCGCAGACTCACTCTTCGGACGGACGGAGGAGTGGAGAGAGAGGAGAGACACCTCACTGCCGCCGCCCGCTGGCGCTGAAAGAGAGAGTGCCGCTGGCCCGCTGCCCGCGCCGCTCGCGCTGAGAGAGAGAATGTCGCTGGCGCTGAGAGAGAGAGAGAGTCGAGCTGTCTGTTTGAGAGAGTTTGAGAGAGTGAGCGGCGCTGCTGAATGAGAGAGGAGAGGAGTGGGGATAGCCCTAATTTCAATTTTAATTTAAGTATTTAATTTAACCAAAAAAATAATAATTTAAAAATGCCCAAAATGTTTTAATGAATCGGGTTTTGTGTCGGGTATCAGGTATACCCGATATCCGATCGGGTAACTCGATACCCGATATTTTTATAGCATGCATACCCGAAAATATACCCGAACCCGCAATTACGGATATCGGATACCCGATACCCAACTGGTAGCGGGTCGGGTGCGGGTTTTCCCGTTTACCCGAATCCGAATCCCCCGCCCTAGATTTGAACACCTCTAATTTGTTATTTTGAGAGTTGGATTGTGAATTTGGACAGCTCTTAGACCATCTTTATCGGTTGTTTTTTTTCCAAGGGTGGTCGACCACTCCAAATTAAAAAAAAAAGAAAAATTCATTTTGTGGTCTCTCTCTCTCCTAGACCTAGGTCCCTTCCACCAACAAAAGAGACCACTTGGTCTCTCTCTCTTCCATGCATGCACCAATGAGATTGTGCCATTTGGCACAATTTCATTGTTGCTTAGTTATTTTTATTAATATCCATATATTTTTAATACACTATATTAAAAAAATAAAAAAATAATACCAAAATTCATAATTTTTCATTCTCTATAAATAGAGACCAAATTTGCTATAGTTTTACACAAAAAAGAAATCTCTTCTTTTCTCTATATATAACATTTCTTCTTTGCTACAATTTTTTTATATCTCTTGTTGTTTACTATGGATGATGAGAATAACGTATTCTT
>JAYDZE010003365.1:0-10875 GCA_034509125.1 Monilaria moniliformis
CATTAGTTATGCACTCAAATAATCATTAAACGTCCCAACGAATATCATTAGAATTATATGTAGTAAATAATCATTAACTCGCTGCTTTAGCCAAAATTACATTTGTACCCTTTTCGATTATTTTAATATATTTCCATGTGACACGTGGCATACAAATCAAGTGCTAGATCTAAAAAATGGATGCTCTAGATTAGTTATTAGTTATGCAATAAGAAATGATTCGGATATGATCATACCTCTATATATATATATAGGGATGCATTAAGGTCAAAGCATGGCTCTAGTGCATAACTAAGACCAATCAATCACCATCCGATCACGAAATGGAAGGCCAAGATTTGTTATCGTCGACTATCATTATACAGTATCATCAATGTCATCATAAGGGTATAATAGTAAAATAAAATAAAATGTGTGTGGTTAAGAATAGAAGTTGCGTGTAATCCGGGCATTAAAATCTAATTCCATAAATCACGGTTAATACCATAACCACAAATTTCATATTAAATAACCATTTACCATAAAAACGGAAATCATAATTCCACTAAATATGTCAAACAATAACTTTTCCGAAAATATCTCAAAATCTTAACTGACTGTGTATGATGATTATAGTTGCAATGACTTTCATATATTTCGGTTTTTTGAAAATTACATCACAATTATGGAATTGAACAATGCCACGTATCTACAATAAAATCCCACGAATTATTATCGACGGAAGAAATTATCATTAATTGTAGACGAATATATCATTAATCGTAGAAGAATGTATCATTATCATTATTACACGAAAAAGGTATAAAAGAATGTATCATTATCATTATCATTATTACACGAAGAATCGTAGAAGAATCTTTCTTTTGTTTTAATTAATTAATTTATTTATTATTTATTTATTTTGATTTTATTATGTTTGCATAGTTTTTTTTTGTTTTTTTTTTCATTTTTTTTTGCACGGTTTTGTATTTTGACTTTTGACAAAAACTTCTATGCGGGCCCACATACGAGACTTGCGGATCCTCCGATCCGGATCCTACTTGGCATATAAAATTCTCTGTATTTTATATTGTGTTGGTTTATCTACAAAGTAAAGTTTTAGCCTAGTGAAAGTTGTTGTAACAAAACAATCAGAGGTAATGGGTTCGAAATCCACTCGACCTTTTTATGTTTTTTTACATTTTTACATTTTTTTTCCCTTTTTTTGTTTGTTTTATCGTTTTTTCCGTTTTATCATGGTTTTTTTGTGTTTTTATATTTGCATTTTCTTTTTTAAATGATATATATATATATGAATTTAATTAGCATGTAAATTTTTAAAAGTTTATTAAATTTAATTTACATATGAATTTAATGAAATTTAATCAAAAATTATTGCTCTGATGGATAAAATTTATTATTTTTATAAATACAAGTTACTCTTAAATGTACAAAAGTTATTGTTCTAATTAATATAAGTTTCTCTTCTTATGAATAAAAGTTATTGTTCTAATTTACAAAAGTTATTGGTAATGCCCCAAATATCTAATTTGTCTTAAGTACTATTAAACCTTAGAAAATTATGAGTTTATATCGAATGATAAGAATTAATTAGGTTTGGTCGCGTGGATAAATGAAAATTAATTTTTTGGAATATCAATAAGTTAAAAGAATTGAGTTGTGACAATAATTTCCATAAATGAAATTACGAAAAGTATAAGTATGACTTGCAAATAATCGATTTTTATGATATAACTGTATGTGTTTGCATAGTTAAATTAGGCCTATTGCATGACGTAAATAAATATAGAATATATGTGCACTTGGTTAGTATATGCATAATTTTTGTAGTTTATTAATTAGGATTTAATTTACGAGTGAACTTTTGTCAATTATAATTGATTATTTGAGTTTGTGATTTACATGACTTGTATTAATTATTTTGATGGAATGAACATAAGTTTATTAATATTTTGAGATTAAATTAACTATGTATAAAATAGTTGCTATACTTATAAAACTATATGAAAGTTGAACTACATAATTTTAAATACTTCGTCCATTCCTACACAAATGCAAAGGTTGACTCTTTATTTAATTATCCAGTCACTTGCATGTGTAGGTAAGTTGTCAACCATTTAAACTAAAATTTGGTCAAGTGTAGATTTTGTTATTAGGTGTCAACTTAGCTCCAACTTAACAACACGCAACAAGCAAAACATCATCACTTCCTCTTCCCTAATTTTTGGTCCCCCTTGAGTGTAAGAGATGAGAGTTTTCATTCCTCAAACTCTCAATTTCCAGTCCCTATTTCGATTAACAAAAAAATAAAGCGGAAATTTTCTTGCCACACCAAGCTATTGTTGAGAGTTCAAATAAGAGTCAAGAAGCTAGAAGAAAGCCTATCAAAACAAGGAAGAAAAGGGTAAAGAAAGAGTTCCATAGAATTAGTCTTCAAACTCAATGTTTGATTATTTTTCCTTTAATTTTCCTAAGTTTAATTTGAATTTGGAAAGGGATTTAGGAACATGCATGATTAAGATTATGCTTCTATGCTAGTTTTGTTGATAATTGAGGTATGATAGGGTGATAAAACCTTGAGATATGAATTGCATGTTAGTATTTTGAAAGATTGGAGTCAATAATGCTTAAATACTTGAACTCAATTGATTGAGGTATTGCATGAGTAATCTAGGACTTCTTGTTGGATTATTCTGCCATTGAACATGTTATTATATGTACAATATTGTTGATTGATGATTAGAAATGTCTAATTGCAATTTATTGAGTTCTTAAACACGTTTTGTGAATGAGGTCAAAAACTGCCAATAAGAACATTGCTACGGCAAAATATTGTAAGGCCTATTCGACCAACCATTATATCTTGATTTCGTCTGAAATTTTAACTGTAGCTATTTTAAGGTCTTGGAAAAGTTGTGTAAAAATTGAAAAAGATTCTGAGCACATGTGGAGTTTTGGTGATTTTTACCAAACTACTGCCAATTTACGTTACAATTTTGGTGGCTTGCACTAACACATGCATAACTTCTAAACAAATTTGAATTAGACTTTCATTTACCACTAGTTTCATTAATTTTCATGGTCATATGATGTCTGACTGAATTTGTAAAGTGAAGTTAGAAGCTGAATAATTTTGAAAACATGTGTTGAAACCTTACTTGTTTATATGTCTAAGATGAAGCTTATTTTGGGCATGTAGTTGAATGATATACTTCCAAAAAGCTATGTTTAGTTTGAGATATAGAAGATTATGTTACTAGCATGTATTTTGGTACTTTTAAAATGTCTTGGTATTTAATTGGATTATTGGAAAAAGAATTTCACAAAATATATACATTTGAAAGCTTTTATATTTTGTATTATTGACTAATTAATTCCCAAGTCTCTTTATAAATCTTGTTATACAAAATTATATCACATTGATACTCTGGAGTATGAATACTTTGATCAAATATGTGATTAAGGTTAACGAAATACTTTTTAAACAAGGTTGGAAAATTTTATAAAATGTACTATTTTTATAGTTTGTATTTCAAATTTCTTAGGGGATTTAGAGTGCTGATTTTCCAATTGTAATATTTTTAAAATGATTTCCGGGAGTCTGGATGTGTTCAGTAATTTTTGGCGAATTAAGACAGGCATTGGCTATTTTTATAAATTGTGTCAATTTGATTGCTTGAAAACTGTCATATTCTGGTAGGCTATAGTAAGTTGTGCATGACTACCAAACCATTAGAAATATTTAAGTGATTCTTTTTAGAGGTAAAATTACACTCTCTATAGTTATTACAAATATCATGAAATTACCCCGAAACTCTCTGCATGAATACATAAAGATAAGTGCAAGTCAGAGTTTATGAAATACCCTATCATATATGAGTAATATATGTGATATAATTGTAGATTAACATGATACGTAAACTCGAGTTCAAAGTAATCGAGGGAGAAGAAAAAGTAATAGCCTAGAATGTCTTCATATGATAGCTTTGGATGCGAGGTGGGTGATTTGTTTTAAGATTTAGTCTTGATCTCACTGCTTTTGTATGGATATACTTGTGTACGCATGATGTAACATGTGATAAGGGATATATAATTATTAACGTGTTATGATATGGTTGTGATGCATAAGTTAATATATGTGAATCAAGCATTTCTCTAAACTAGTTTTGAAGTGAACAAGGATTGATCCGAGTGGATGAGATACTATATTAAACAAAAATCTAAATTAAACAATGATTTAGGCTTGTTATTTTAAGTAAGAAATAACCTGTTATGTTTACACTAACCTACTTGACTCTAGTTGGATTATTTGAATGTATATTGTGTAGTCGCTTGAAGTACTTATGTTTGAATAAGTTGAATTGTGTTTGTGAATATTGACGTACTGCTGAGTTATTAGATCTGAGTGGGTAAGCTAAGCATATACATACTAGGTTAAGTATCAACAAAGTGTAAATATATGTCTAAGGTATGGTCCTAGGAATTAGACATAAGATGACCAACTTATAAGGACTGTATAATACATTCTGTGATCAAAGAATTTTGAAGTAAAATGATTAAGTATGTGAAATAAATCATGCATACTAAACCTAAGGTTGGTTAATCAAATATGATGCAGATCAAGTTGTAATACCTTATATGCCAATAAGTATGAAGCGATATGGTTGGTATGGTATGTGTAATGCTCGTGTACATAGAAATTTGTTAAGATTAATATGCCAAACTCATAATTATGTGCTTAACTAAATGATCTTACTGGATATGTACCAAGCTGAAAATATGTTAGTTATGAATGTCTTAAGTTGTGTGGCGTGATATAATATGCACTATCTGAATATGAAACTGATTTGGTGATCTATTGAATAATCTGAATTATATATATAAGCATGGACTTATACGACACCTTGAATTTAGTCTACCACATGTACATTGATGGCTTGATCTGTCGCGCCTAAATTGGGTCAGTTTCAACGTGTATACTATAGAACTCCGTTATGAATTGATATCTAAACTGAATATGTATGACTAACCCCATGCTTAGTGTGTTAATTGGGTATAATCGTCTGTTATCTGTTTTGGCTCCTATCTGATCTATCTATATGCACCCTAAATGGGTTGAAAGTCTGTCTGCTCTCTAAATAGGTTGAATATCTGATTTGTACCCTATATGGGATTAATTCTGAGCAGTATCCCCACGAGGGAAACACTTGCATATATATTCTGATTCTGATCTGGTCCGTGTACCGAAGTCTTCACTAAGCACGTTAAGGGGCAAACAATATGTGTTTCTGTAAATATATATGTTAATTTTTGTGTTATATCCTTGGTGACTTTGATCTGATAATGATACTCTGAATTTGAAGCCACATTTTGATATTATATTTGTTTCATTCTGACATCATGTGACGAGTAGAAGAATTACGTTCCAATATCATGTTTATGTGAAAACCGATCAACAACAATCTGATACCGAATCAAGTATATAGGTATGCTTATATTGAATAATTGGAACTATATCAAATAAAACTAACAAATATGACATGCGAATGTGAAAAAGATTGTTCGTAATTCCGATAGGATTTGGTACCTAAATATGTGATTGATGTCTTATGTCTGACATATTCTGAAAGCTCTTGACTTAGAATATTGTTCACTAATATGATTGTTGAGCGTTCTGACTAGTCCTAGGAACTGATTCAGTGTATTAACATAATTACCATAATATTCTTATTTAAGCTACCTATATGAGTTGGTGTTAATTGACAAAGTTTTGACCAAAGTGTTAGGGTATTAATATTCGAGTTGTTGATATGTTGTGTAAAATGAAAATAATATTAAGCCAGCATGGCTTAGTATGTATTAGGTCCATACATTTCCTAAAGAACTAATAGAACCTTGATGAGGTATTGAATAATTTAAGGACTTAGTAATTGCTAGGTAGTAGAACTAGTCATGCTAAACAGAATTGTATAAATTTATATGTAAGCAATAAAAAAAAAAAGCAAGTGTGATAACATTCTGACAACGTTTGTTTAGATTTTAGGACTAATCGTCGAAGCTCTAATAGTTTGCTTGATTCAGTTATAAGTTCAGATTTTCATCTTTGCTAACTCAGTCTGATTTGGTGTAAGACCTTGAATCGAGAAGCTCTAGATAATGATAAACGAGAGTAGTCAGGAGTGCAGAGCTTCGGGCTCAGGGAGCACTAGGTTTGGGAGAAGGGGTGCCTCCTCACAAAGGGGGTCGCAGTAACCAGGCGCGGGCGACTGTTTACCAAAAACACAGGTCTCCGTAAAGTCGTAAAACCAAGTATGTGGGCTGACGCTTGCCCAGTGCCAGAAGGTCAAGGAAGTTGGTGACCTGATGACAGGGAAGCCGGCGATAGAAGCCCCAGTGAACGGCGGCCGTAACTATAACGGTCCTAAGGTAGCGAAATTCCTTGTCGGGTAAGTTCCGACCCACACGAAAGGCTTACATAAAAATAAGTGTTGCACAAGCAAGATCCTATTAGGTAATCTAGTCTAAATGTTTATGATTCAGATGATCAGGTCGGTAAAAAAAGGGGATCTAACTTCCGAAACTTATATTATTTTTGTTTACCATACTGAGCTTGTGAAGCCCACTCCTCATTTCTTCTCTCTTTACAGATTAGGTTCGTCACCGTATCACCAGATGGCCAGCTGTCGCGTCGATCAAGTCACTAAAGTTCTATTTTGATTTGAACGTTGTGGTTTGTGATAAATCAAGGATTTGAAAGAAAAATTAGGTATACAACTTTCCTTAGTGATTCAGTATAATTTCACTAGTTAACATTGTGTCTAAGTTAAGTATTTAGCGTTATAGTTAAGCATACAGTTTTACGTAGTTTGCTAAACAGTTGTGAATCAAACTAAAGACTGTGTTGTGTCTGAGCTGAAGTAAATGATTTTAATCCAGCCAAGTCTATTTCAGATTTGTTTTATCAAAGTTTGAAGGAAAAAAAAATCATAATATATAACTTTTAACGAATCTTCTTACCACTTTTCGTAATTTTGTCCGTAGTAATGTCACTCATTCGATTATTCGATAATCCAGTGAGGGGTATTACATTGTTGTTCTTGTGACTAAAAGATATTATTTTAATAAATAAAAATTATTATTCTTTAGAATAAAATTTATTGTTCTAATGGATAAATGTTATTGTTCTTGTAAATAAAAGTTATTATTCCTTCAAATAAAAGTTATAAGACTTATTATTGTTCAAATGTACAAAAGTTACTCTTCTAATGTATAAAATTTAATATTCTTATGAATAAAAATTATTGTTCTAATGGTAAAAGTTATTGTTCTTGTGAATACAATTTATTATTTTAATAAATAAAAGGTATTGTTCTTGTGAATAAAACTAATAGTTTTTGGGAAAAGAATATCTATTCTTTTAAATGAAAGTTAATGTTCTTGTGAATAAAGTTACTTTACAATAAATAAAACTAATAGTCTTTTGAATAAAAGTTATTATTACAATGAATAAAAGTTACAAATCTTGTAAATAAAAGTTATTGTTTACGTGAATAAAAATTATTTGTTTTTGCAAATAAAAGTTAATGTTCTTGAAAATATAAGTTATTGTTCTTGTGATTAAAAGTTATTGTGCTTGCGATTAAAAGCTGTTCTTATGAATAAAAATAATTATTTTAATAAATAGAAGTTACATTATAATGTACAAAAGTTATTGTGTTACTAAATAAAAGTTACTATTATAAAATGTCTTATTTACCATTAAGACTTTTTTAATATTGTATAAATTTGATTTTTATTTAAATAAAGCCTCGTTCAAAATAAAAAAAATTAAAATCTTATTTGATTTTATGCACAAGTATTATTTTAAATTTAACTAAAGTCTCATCACATATAAAATATATGAAAGTCTTACTTGTTCTAAGGAAAATTCTTATTTGATTTTATAAAATGTGTTATTTATATTTAACTAAATTTTTATTAGTAAATTTTTATTTACTAATAAAACATCTTAAAGTTTTATTTATTATTAAAAAATGTTTACTTTTTAAAATAAAATTATTTGATTTTATAAAATGTCTTATTTATATGTAAGTAAAATCTAATTTATAAACTTAAAAAATTAAAATTTAAAATTCTATTTGCTATTAAAAAAGTATTTATTTTATTTTATGATACATATTATGAAATTATATTCATAAATAGTAAAAAGAAATCTTATTTGATTTCAATAATAAGTATTATGAAGTTATATTTATAAATCGTGGAATGAAAAAAAATGATAAAATTGTCATAGATGTGTATTGAACTCAAAACCTCTGAATTTGCAAACATAACACCACCTAACTATTGTACTACCCCATCTTCATTGAATTAAATCAACAAAATTTTTTATATTAAAAACTTAAGGTCATTAACTAAAAAATAGCGTCGGACTGGCTCAAATCCGGATCTGGATCGGGTTTGATCCACACGGCCGCGCTCCTTGTGTGCGCGCACATGAGCGTGTCTCTTGAATTTTTTGAAGTATAATTATTTAATTTTAAGTATGAAATTATTTCTATTCTTATATACTATAATTATTTTATAATTACAGTTCTCATTATACTATATAAATATTATAAGATTTTAAATATTACCCCACGCATTGTGCGAGTGGGCATACTAAATATCATATATGCTAGAGATTATAAATTTCAATAATACTACCAATATTTTCCAGGTAAGAGTTAGCCTAAGAGATTGCCATGGTGCGATTGCCATGGTGCGGTATCAAAAAACAAAGAAGTTCGATATTTTACTCTTATCTGTTTTCGTTTTCCCATTGAATTCATTCTTACATTTTTTTTATATTTAAGTTTTGTTTTATGTTATGGTTATTTAAACTTTGTCTCTTAGGGGATACCAAATGGTGCGACCTCCTATCTTATGATAGAAAGGTCTAGGAATCAAATTCCATTATTTTTTAATTCCTAAATAATATAAAATAAAAGTTATTCAAACTCCATAACAATGATGTTGTCTTCTAAGTCAACCTCACCATCTTGTAAGAAACTTGTTGGTAGTTGCGACCAATGAATATACAAGTCATTGAAATATTTTTATGAAAAATTATATACATCTCAATCAAATTAAATAGAAATATGTAGGAGAGTAATCAAATGAGAACTCACATCTTTCATTAGAACTAAGAACTAATCATAACTGTTGATTTTAAGGATCAGATGGATGATATTTTACCACATGTAATATTTAAAAAAATAAAAAAATCATTAATTGCCGTTATTAATTGCCGTTTTCATTTTGCCACATGAACAAATGCTATTCGAGAATACTTACAATGCTGAATTTGCGATATGTTCACAACAGCGTACGTGCCTGAATGCAAAGTGGGATTGAAACCTGTTATTGGCAAAATATTCAGGACGTTGGATGATGCCACGTGTTTCTACGATGATTATGCTCGTGCGTCGGGATTTGACACTCGTAAATTCGGTAGAAAGACAAATGGCGGCGTTATTACATGGTCTTATGTGGTATGCAGTAGGGAAGGTTGGAAGAGTGTCGACGATAATGATGCAATTAATGCACGCGAAGGGTTTGTCAATAAACGTAGACGAACATCGAAGAGATGTGGATGTAATGCGCGTATTTCATTCAAATTCTTATCCGAGGATGGTAAATGTGGTTATGTTATACACGAATTCGTCGAGGGACACAACCATCCATTGATTGAGGACCAGCACAAGCGCTTCATGAGTTTGAATCGTAGTGTGGGAGATTTGCACAAGAAGTTCATAACCGACTGTGCTAAGGCAAGTATTGGACCGACACTTACATTCAAATTATTGAACGAGTTGTTAGGGGGTTATGACGGGGTTGGATGTACTGTTGTTGATGTCAGAAACTATGCCCGTGATATGAAAGCGTACATCGAAGGTACAGACGCACAAATGTTGCTTGACGAAATGTGCAGGATGAACGAAACATGCAGGGGGTTTACTTATGCATACGGATTGGATGGTGAAGATCAGTTGAAAATGATCTTTTGGTGCGGTGCGATATCGATGAATTTTTTTCATATTTTTGGAGATGTTGTTGCATTTGACACTACATATAACACGAACATGTACGAATTTACATTTACAACATAATAGTCATTTCTGTCATTATAGTAGCCAGTGTATGTCATTATTCATAATAGTATGTAGCATTTTGGTTTGCACGTCGCGAAAGAATCTTTTTCAATTTTCTTTTGCACTCATAATGACATGTTATTTATACCATAATGTTAATTATGATCCACATAATGATAATTGTATGTCACACACTACTAAATTGATTAACTATTACAACATTGATTGTACCATAATGCTTAGTCTGAACACGACATATGACAATATATATCTTATTAAACCATAACGCTAATAATTATTACACATATTAACGATATATATCATATTACATCATAATGCTAGTAGGGGATCCCATTATGGCATTATAGTTATTTATCTATAGCATTATATTGAATGGTCGAAAGCATTTCCTATTCAGAATGATATTTCATGCAGCGTATAATGCTTTTTTTGAATCAATTTAATGATATATACCCGATTATGTATGACGTAGGTATTGTATGATTTTTGGGCCATTCACGGGGAAAAACAACCATGGTAGGCCGATTACTTTTGTTGCTGGCCTGTTGTCAAATGAGGACGCCGATTCGTTTTTGTGGCTATTCAAGGAATTTGTGCAATGCATGGGAACATCCCCTAAATTGATTATAACTGACCAAGATCTAGGCATGAAAGCTGCAATTGAACGCGTTCTTGTCAACACCAGACACTGATGGTGCATGTGGCATATTATGTTGAAGAT
>JAYDZE010003376.1:0-10873 GCA_034509125.1 Monilaria moniliformis
AAAATTACAACCAACATTAATTAGTTCGAGAATGATATATATATATATATATATATATATATATTATATATGATGGGGATATTTAAATGGAGCCTAGTATCACAAGGATTTGAACAGTCCTTTAATTTATATTTTTGAGTTTTAACACTGTTGCTAATTTAATTTATTAAGTAGCCATCTAGATTTTAAGTTATCATAATATTTTATTAATGTATATTACATTACAAATATGTGAGCAAAATAAAAAATGAATCTAAATTACAATTGGAATGAATCTAAAATAAAAAAATGAATCTAAAATATGTGAGCAAAATAAAAATGATTCTACAATTTAATGTACACATCAAATATTGAAGAAGAAAATATGAAAAGTGAAAAAAAAATGAACTGGTAGTCTTCGTGTATAAAGGGTTGGTTCTAAAAAAAAAAAAAAAAAAAATTATTAATATTAATTTAATATTCCATATATTGTTGGATAATAATCCTAGGTATAAAATTGAAGTAATTTGCACTCCAACCGTCAAGCGGTTGACCTCTCGTGTTTAAGAGAGAAAAAAGGCTCAGATTTAATCCCATTATTCTCCATTTTTCAATTAAAAAAATAAAATAACATATAAAAATTAATGTAACAATTGTTTATTTTTCTCCAAATTAAGCTCACTAAGAAAATATAAAAACCTAATTCCCGTTATCAAAAAAACAAAAAGGTTTTAGGGATTATTATCAACAATCAGATTATTTATAGATCATAATTCTTTCATGTCATAACAGTATGATCTTTCAAATTAATTGAGTCCGACCTACCAAGTTTTTTTTTTCTTAAACTAAAAAGAAGATCAATAATGGTTCCTCAACCATTTATCTCCGTGGTGATTCGAACTTTCGACCTATTGATTGGAGGAGAAGTGTCTTACCAAGTTCAGTCTGCGGGTTTTAAAACTTTGGATGAGAGAGAGAGAGAGAGTGAGTGAGAGGGAGAGAGTCAAATTTTCTTCGGTTGATTCACTAAAAGTAGAGAATTAAAATTTGTGATTGGCTTTTTGACTCAGACTCCCATTTTAGGGGAAAAGATTCAGATTTAATAATTTGCAAGGATTTTACTATTTTCAAGTGAATGCTATATACAACAATTGGACGATTTAATATTTTTAGGAAAATATCAGAAAATATCATAATTTTGAATCTTTTAAATAATGTCAGACTTAATATAAAGTAAATTGGTACACAATATTTATGTTTTTGTTAATAATTATAATAAGAGGAAGTAGAAAAACTTTATACTAGAGAGAGAATTCAAACGCCGTCTTGACTAATCCAAAAAGCTGCTGTTTCTAGTTTTAGAGAGAGAGAGAGAGATCGCCGGCATGCCCCCGCCCGCTTCTTTCATTCTTTTTTGCTTCTTGTTTTTCTCCTTTTTCTCTCTATAATGCATATACGCACTCACAATAACATATGAAAGCTAGAATATCGAATTTTGGCCCATCGATGGTGCTTCAAGTGGGGTCTCGAATGTTGCAATTTTAAGTCATAAAATTTATTTAGCATTATAATTTCTTTGTATAATTTGTAAATTATTTTACAAAGAAATATCGAATTGTGAGCTACGATTGCAGATTACGTTACCTGCGAAAAGGAATATCGAATATTATCACCTTTTCTTATGTTTTTTTTTTTTTTTGTCTGTGAGTTTTGTGAGTATTATATACATATATACACTGGGAGCGTGTCGAACAGTCAATAATTGCGCAGATTATTATAGCTTTTGTAGACCAAGTCCTCGTTTTTACTGCGAAGAATTTTCTAAAATATCAAGAGGTTCTCCATTCACCTTATTTCTCCTCCAAATTCAGGTTCACAAGTAGAATTTTTCTGTATCCAATTTCATCAATTTCGCTGTGCATGAGGGAACTGGATTAGTAATATTAGGTTTTTTAGTTTTTTATTGCTTTGGATTGTGGAAAGCTGAGTTCTTTAAGCTTTAGGTTAGATGATTGAATTCAATTAATCTTGATATTGAATTTTATGTTGGTGGGCGTACCAAAATTGCGATTTTTTTATGGGATTTCTGCCATGGGATGATTCGCTGAGCGTGTGAAGAGGGTTTTAATTATTTAATCTCTGCTGATTTTGAAATTGGGGAATTATGGGTTGTGTTTGTGGGAAGCCATCTTCGGCAGTTGAAGATAGTGGGATAAGCCCAAAACAGAGGGAGCTGAATAGGAAGGCGTCTGAACTGCGTTTGGCTAGAGAGGTTTCTTCGAGAAGGAATGGGAGTTTCTCATTGAAGGAGAATTTGGAGAATGGTGATGTTAAAATTGCGTTGATTGATAAGAAGGTTAGTGGGTCTAGGAAGGTGAGGGATGATTATTATGAGGAGAGGAAAGGGAGCTGTGAGGATCTAGGTAGCAATTTCCCCAACATGGGGAGCCTTCCAAGGGCGGTGGAAGGCGAGCAGGTTGCTGCTGGATGGCCATCTTGGCTGGTCACGGTGGCTGGGGAGGCCATCCGAGGCTGGGTTCCGCGGAAAGCTGATACCTTCGAAAAACTTGATAAGGTATTCTTAGATGTATTAGCAATAAGATTTGGAAGCATGATCAGAGTGAGATGTGAAGAATTAGGTTCAATAGTTTTGAAGTAAATGTGTTAATCTGTTTAATGAATCATCTTGGTCATTTCTTCTATATAAAAGTAGATGAATTGCCTTAATTTTTTGACTAATATTGCTATAAATGCTGAATTTAAGCTGTTTTTTTTTTATCTTCTTTAACGTTGTGATGTTACATGACTTATGATATGATAATCTTGACTTTGTATAGCTTATCCTTATGATAGCTTGTGAATTCGTTGTCGATTTTGTGGATGAAATTTCTGGTTGATTAGCAACAAGATTTGATAGCATGATCAGAGTGAGATGAGAAGATTATTATGTTAAATTTGTTTATTGAATCATCTTGGTCATTCCTTCAACATAAAAATAGATTATTTCACTAATTTTATGAACTATTATAGCTATAAATGCTGAATTTAAGGCTCTCTTTGATCTTCTTTGAAGTTGTGATAGTATATGTGTTTTGGGATATATGATAGTTTTGACTATGTATATTTTACCCTGATATGATTGGCTTTGGTTCTTGTGTGATAGCATTTTGTTATTGCAGATTGGTCAAGGGACTTACAGTAGTGTGTATAAGGGCCGAGATCTCCTGACTAACAAATATGTGGCTCTGAAGAAAGTGCGTTTTGATAATATGGATCCAGAAAGCGTAAAATTTATGGCAAGGGAGATCCTCATCTTGCGAAGGCTTGATCACCCGAATATTATCAAGCTGGAAGGCTTGGTCACTTCAAGAACGTCTTCGAGTTTATATCTCGTATTTGAATATATGGAACATGATCTCACCGGACTTGCATCACTACCTGGCGTCAAGTTCACAGAGCCGCAGGTGATTTTCCTATGATCTATGTAGATGCTTGGTTGTGTTTGTTTATCACAACGGGACACTAAGTGGAAGAATCTGCTTATTTTGACGTCCATTTATTTCTTGTTCGTTTTAGGTGAAGTGTTACATGAAGCAGCTATTGAGTGGGCTAGATTACTGTCACAGGAACGGTGTCCTGCATCGTGATATTAAGGGTTCAAATCTCTTGATTAACAATCACGGGATCTTAAAGATCGCTGATTTTGGCTTGGCAAGTTATTTTGATAATCACAACAAAATCCCTCTCACAAGCCGTGTTGTGACATTATGGTATCGGCCACCTGAACTTTTGCTCGGAGCGACTCAGTATGGAGTTGCTGTCGATTTATGGAGTGCCGGCTGCATACTCGGAGAATTGTATGCTGGCAAGCCCATCATGCCTGGTAGAACCGAGGTATTTTCGCAACTCTTGCACTCTGCTGTCAGCATGTGGGAACAATAAATTGAAGCTGCTTATATCTGGAGTTCGTTTCTATTATGAACTTCAACAACACATTAGTCTTGGTTGCTTATGGAATTGCATTATTCTTCGATATTTTCTATATGCAGTCCTTGAATACATAAACTTTAACCCTTGCAGGTTGAGCAGCTGCATAAGATATTCAAGCTTTGTGGTTCACCTTCTGAGGATTATTGGAGAAAATCAAAGTTACCTCATTCCCCGGTTTTTAAGCCTATTCAGCCTTACAGACGGCGGATTGCTGATACCTTTAAGGATCGTCATGATGTTGCTGTAAGGCTGATGGAGATCCTACTCTCAGTTGATCCTTCTGATCGAGGGACTGCAGCTAGTGCTCTCGAGAGTGAGGTGCCCTCTCTCTCTCCCTCCCTCCCTCTCTCTCTCTCGATGAGACATGCTTTCTTATAAAGTGTTCTTTCGAACAATACCTTTCTTTTTTATGTTTGGCTCCATTTGATGGGTACCGAAGCCAAAGTTTAGTGTGTCGTACTGATTCTATGTCCTACAGTTCTTCAAAACAAGTCCCGTTCCGTGTGATCCATCAAGTTTGCCCAAATATCCTCCAAGCAAAGAGATAGATGCAAAACTGAGAGAAGAGGAAGCGAAAAGGTCTGTGCTGAGCATTTATTAGTTCATAATAATTAAGGTTTTTTGCTTAACTTCTTAGACACACACATATCCTTTTCGGTCTTTGATTGATTGTGTTGTTTGGGCCGACTTTCGACAGGAAAGGAGCTGCGGGAGCTAAGGGACAGAAGGGTGACAATGATTCTAAAAGATCGAGAGAATTCAGAACTGTGGCAGGGCATGATCCCAATGCTGAGTTGGCTAGGTTAATGCCGGTATGCTCAATTCCTTACTACTTTTTTGGGACTCTTACATTTGAGAAGTCAAAACTACACGGTCTAACACAAGTTACACAATTAAATTTGTTTTCTTTGATAGTTGTTGAATAGTTACGTCAGTTAAACCTCGATCCTAGTTTTATGACCAGTAGCGTTCATTCATTCTATGTTTGCGTACTGATATAACATCTCGATAGACTGTTAGTTCTCTAGGAACTCTCATAAACTTAGATATGTAAAAAATAGGGTTAATTAATACTTTATAGCCAGAACTTTAACCCCATATTTACTTTGTAGCCGGAAGTTAAAATAATTACAAAAATAGCCTGTGTTCTAATGTTCACTTTATTGCCCGGAGAAAATATCCGGTGATTGAAAGCTGATTGGACACCGGAGTTTGAGGTGGACTTTTGTCCAATAAATATGAAAATACGTAAAAATTATATGTTAGGACAACTATACTCTGTGGCCTGACTTTTGGCCCGTTGGTGGCTTTATTGATATTCACATTCTATATGGATTACCGATTTTGTAAATTGTGTCTCAGAGGAGGCATGGCCACGCGGACTCAAAGAGCCGTAGCGAATTTTTCAACACTCAAAAGGAAGACGCTGCTTCCGGTTTTGCAATGGATCAATCGGGACAAGCACAAGTTCCCTCTGAAAGGAGCAAAGATCATCTGCAAAATCCTAGGGAGAGAGTGATTTCTAATTCCGGTCCTATTGCTCCACCTGTGAGCTGGACTTTGTCTGGGAAGAAAAACGATGGTGTTTCTGTTGCTTCCACCAGAAACGGTTTGCCACCTGCAGAATGCCGAGACAATTTAGGCTCTCAACACGTCGAGGCTACAAATCAAGCAGGCAGGTTCTCACAGTCGTTTGGGGAAGCTGTGAGAAAGCACGATAGGAGACAGCAGTCACAAATACCTCCGGGCAATCACCAAGCCGACTACGGAAGAATCAACGCGAAAGAAAACGTCTTGGTACGAAACGCTTGACTATCCTATGATAGTGAGAACTTGTCCTTAAATTTTGTGTTTTATACAGGCCATTGGTGATCATCTAACCCGATCCTCATTTATTCATGCTTGTTGATTTTTCTGTTTCGCCCTTGGCCAGGACGGGCACGGTCACAAGGAGAGAAAGATCCATTTCTCGGGTCCTCTGCTCGCCCCATCGAACAACATAGAGCAGGTGCTCAAAGAGCACGACCGCCGGATCCAAGAAGTTGCTCGACGTTTGAGGTACGAGAAGACGAGAGCTGGTAGAGTTCGGCCTCACGAGACGCATCCATCGTCTAGACAGGCGTGCGTCTCGAATCAAAGTGCCGGCTAGGCCTGTTGGTCGGAATCTATACGTATACATATTCTTACATATAGCAAGTGTTTCTTTCACCAATGTAAATCGTGTACAGATTGTGAGGATCGTTTAAAAAAAATAATCTTTTTTGCTATTTTTTGAATGATCCAATCTCTAAATCAAGAGCAGGAACTAATTCATGTGTTTGATGCCATTGTTTAGATTCTGTCTGAAGTAGGAAGAGACGAAACAAGTTCTACTTATTCTTGATGGGATTGGGTTGTTCAATTAGAGCTCATATTTTGTTGCAACTAAAAACTAAGTTCGATTTTGTCAGTATGATTCTCAGTTACATAGGATTGTAGTTCCCTTTTTTCTCCGGGTAATTGCAACACTAAATTTAAAGACTGTGCTATGTTGGATTCGAATCTAAAACTTTTGGAAGATTAGATATTTCTAATGTCTTAGACCGTGCAGCATAAATAGTATAAATTAAAAAAACAATGGGATACCAAATACAAATGAAAAACTAGTTTTAGATAAATCAAAGATAAGAGTAAAATTTTCTTCATCATACACAAATTCAATGTAGCTAGCATCGACATAAATAAATAAATAAATAAATAAATAAATAAATAATTGGAACTTCAAGTAATAAAAAGTCAAGCCCATTTATTTCGATTTCAAACATAGGAAGTATTAAGAGACTTTTGTTTTTGCCTGATTCTAGTCTTTCATAGTTGGTGGCTAAGTTATGGATGTACACAAGTTAGGTTTGAAAAAAACAAAAAAATAAAAATTAATATTAAATAATAAGAATTTGTTAATTTTCAAATTGATCTTCAGACCTATTTTATCAGGTCGCTGGCTATTAAATTTATAGTCATTTGACATACGTTTTTTTTAATTATAATTTAAGTTTTAGGTCTTTATTATTGTTATACTATTTATTATTTAATTTATTTATTTTTGAAGGGACGATAAAATTTGAATCTTGAATCTTTTGATTGCAAATAGAAGATTGTATGGTATTCCCAAATAGACAATAATAACCTAGAATTTAAGAGTAACTATTTAATTTTTCTTTTAAAATATAATAAGAATCCGTGCAAAATCACTAATATATAATTTGAATTATGAACACCAAATCAAAATTTAATTTATGATTATTTTATGAAGAAATCTAAAATTATAAGCTCATAATATGAGATCAAATAGCCAAGGTTTTAGAAATTAAGTATTGATTTCCCAGTTAAATACTGGTTTCCGCCGGTTATTCGCCGATTACAGTAGAACTGATATGCCGATTCCGATTTAACCAAAAACCACCATTCCAAAACCATTTTTCTGGATTAACCAGGCATCCCTAAATTAGGCATTATAATTATAATTATAATTATAAAATAAAATGTAAAATTGATCATCCCCAATTCTTAGCTCCATTGGATTATACATTTTAATACGTAGTATTGTAATTTACTTTTAAAATAAATGAATAAATCTTTCATACTATAAATTTCATATGTATATATTACCAAAGAAATTGTAGTATAAAAAAAATAAACTACTGTAAATCTGCAAGTAATAGTAAGAAAATAAAATGGATGAATCAGAAACGAAGTATCTTTTCTCATACGCAGCATTGTCGGTCTGCGTCAGAAGGTGTCCTAAGATTATTCATGTTTCATCATCTTCTCATCGGATTATCAAATAAATTAAAAATAAAAACAAAAATCAATGAGGAATGCATAAACCGAAAGCAAAACACCAGAAAAAATTAGGAAAAAACTCAAGAAAAGGAAAATAAAAGGACGAATCAGAAAGAACGTAGCGAAATATGAGAAATATTAAATTGATCAAGTGGAGTTCACCATCACACATCAATTCTACTCATCATCTTCATCCTCCACATATCCGAAATCAAAATATATCTAAAAACATGAGAGAGAAAGAGAGAAACAGAGAGAGATGAGATGACTGAACATGATGGATATGTTTTATATAGGTAAATCAGAAGCCCTAACACGGAAAAGAGGGCTGCCGCTACCGTCGATATTAGGTAATGTTTAGTTACCAAGTGGGCTGGTTGGGCCAGATCACTTGGGCCCAGTATGTTTTAGGGATTCTGTTCTCAAAGCCCAATCCAAAGTCTACTAGCTAAGCTAATTTTGATTGCTCTATGTACGGTTACAATTTTCGACGGATAACAATTCGCATGAAGTTAAAGGGTTAGTAATCTAGTTAGAGTTTGTATTTATCATGATATTATCATGTCGTGTCAACATTAAAATCGTATCATTTTCATGTCCATATTTGAAAAAATCGTGTCGTGTTCGCGTCGAGCATAACGATCAGCGTTTGTTTTTTTTTATCATATTGTGTCATATCATATCGTTATCGTGTCATACGAGAACAATCGAATGCGTATCGTCTCTATCTCTATTAATCAACGTTTTGGAAAGTCAAGTGTCTTTGGTTAAAGGTAAATAATTACATACAATATAGGATTTTTAATTTAATTTATAAAAAAATCTTAACTACAATGGTTGAAGCTGATTTTCAGATTTTTTTTAGATGAAAGCTGGTTTTTAGTTTCATCTGTAAGAACTCAAATATTCATTTTTAATCGAAAATTAAATTCAATATTCGAATATCTTGTTCGTTACCATTACACCCATGATATTAGCATGACATAACATTCTTTTTTTTTCTTTCTTACGTGGCATTTCTAAGTGGAGTACATCCGGAAAGTCAAGATGACCGGCGATGGGGGCGAAATAAGGCAAATAGGGGCGGGCATCATTAAAATCTCGTGATCGAAAAGTAAAATGTTAACATAATAACTGAAAATAAAAATGTGACAAATTTTTTAGAATAATAACTTAAGAATAATACTTTATAATTGATACATTTAAGACAAAACAAAATCCAATTTACGTCAAATTACAACTAAAAGTTATATCTTTTCCATTTCTTGATCCACGAAACAACAGCAGGTTAGATTGTAGTAACTAATTGAAGATCTAAACACTCGAAATGCATTAAACAAGAATGAAAAATAAAATCTAATTCTACTTTTACTCGGACAAATCGTCGAACATCTTCGCCCCAAACTCAATCAGCGCCCTCGACAACCGCGGCGAGCTTCTAATTCCGGAGGCGGCAGCCACCACCGCAGCCCCTATCTTCCTCCCTCCTTTAACCAATTTCTTCTTTTCCGCCCTTTTGCCCTCTTCATCACTACTCAAATTCGTCTTACCGCTCTTACTTATCGTCCTCGCCGCCGCAGCGCCTCCACTTTCTCCGCCGGTGTTGCTCGCCATCCCGCTTTCCCTAGCCACCCTCTCAAAATCATCCCCCAATTTCCTCACTGGACCTTTCTTCGCCACCACAATCTCCTCCTCCTCGTCCTCGTCCAGCAATCCGACCACGCGGCGCCGCTTAATCGCCACCGGAGCGCGCGGGGGAGAGGGGGTTTTATCGATCTCGCTCCGGATTTCGTCTTCGGCGGCCGATTTTTTGACGGATTTCTTCGGAATTGGGGATCTCCTGAAGATCTGCTCCCGCTGCGCTCGGAGCTTCTCGACGTTGCCCTCGATGCGCCCCTGGAGGCGGTGGCGCTTGACGTTGAGGCCGCCCATGTTCCAGTGAGCCTCGTGCGCCCACTCCATGAGCGGATCCGTGACGGAGGGCGGCGGATCGACTCTCTCGTCGTTGAACTTGACGTCAGTGTAGAAGCGCGGCCGCGGCAGGCTGCTGCCGTAGAACTTCCCCGGACCTAAGGCCACAACCATTTCGCGGCGGTTTCTGTGTGTGTGTGCGTGTAGACCTGGCTGAAGGTGTTTATGTGTGATTGGTTGTGTGTGAGTGTGTGTGAGGGAGGGGGCGTGAGTTTTGTAGGGCGTGGTTCGGGCTGTGGCGGGAAAATTGGCGCCAGGAAATGGACCAGAATCAGCAACCGCGCCAAACCAAATCATCTTAAATCATATTCTATTAGGCGGACTTTTCATAATGTACAAGTAAAGTTTCCCTCCAAAAATTAAAAGAGGTTGGAATAAAATGAAAAATAAAAATAAACCCTTCAATTTTGTAATACAAAATAATTTTGTTACATTTGTCGACTTTATTTATAGTTACAATTATCGGAATGAAATCAAATAAACAATTACAATTTCATTCCTTATGTTATTTATTGCGCATACCAAACATATTAATCAGCTAAAATTTATTATTTCTTTCTCCCTCCATTTCATTTTTACTTTTTCATTTTATATACCAAACATGTCCTTAGACTTTCGTAAATCATTAAGAATCATGAGTTGTGATTCAAATGACAATTATTTTGTTATTCCTCGATCTCTAAACACCATTGCTCAACAAATGACTCCATTTCCACCATTAATCTTCATCTCGGGCTCATGTCCTATGATAATATATGAAGATAAATATATTATCTAGACAAGGAGTTGGTTAAGTTTTGTTATGACTTATGAACAAACAAAATTTGTGTTCATGACTTAGAAATATATTTACCAAAGGAATAGTTATTTTCTAGAAACGATATATCACGTGACAAGGGTGCTGGTATAAGATAAAAAAAAGTTATTTTGATAATTGTTGAACTTCTTATTCCTATTTTCTCTTCTATATACTACAACTTTTTAAGGAGTTCTACAACAATATCTTTCTTTTTAGGGCAAACTACCGGAAAAATCATGAAGTTTGGTCAAATTCTGGTCAATCCCGCAAGTTTGAAAATCAGCCGCTAATATCATGACTTTGACAATTTTC
>JAYDZE010003387.1:0-10872 GCA_034509125.1 Monilaria moniliformis
AATAACGAGAACTCGCTAATTTTCGGGTTGACCCTATGGGTTCGGGTTATCTTCGGGCCAACCCTATCGGGTTGCGGCTATTCTGTTTAGGGTCATTCGGGTTGAGATTTTTTTCGGGTTGTGATTTTTCAACCCTAACCCTGTCGGGTTGTCAGATTAATCGGGCCAACCCACGGGTTTCGGGCTAAATTGACATCAATACATAAAGATAAGTCAAATTCAAAGACGTACGAAACTAATAGAATCAAATATGTATATATATAGGGACAACTAAAATACAAAATCGCTTTTAAAATATAAATTATAAATCATATATTCAATGTGAGTATATATGTATTTGTTGGGAAATTGTATGAATTCAAAGATAATTTTTTTTGTCACTTTTGAGATTCGAACCTAGGACTATGAATTCATTCAACAAGGTAATGAATTCATCATTAATCTTTATAATCTAAGGACTGAAAATGATTAATAATTTATAGTCTAAGAGAGGTGTGATCAAAACTGGCAATGGATTTTAATATAATTATAACATATAAGGGTATTTTATAGTACACGAAAAAAATCCCGAAAAATACGAAAACAATAAAAATCGGCATTTATAATATGCTATATTGTTTCTTGGATAACATTATGCCGATTTTGCTATTATGTTGGATTATATATGCTGATTTATTGTTGTTTGTTTATTATATAAGCTTGGTTAACGCTATACTGCTTATTGATAACACTATGCTGATTTTGTCATTGTAATGTATTATATATGCTTGTTTTTAGTTGTTTCTTTATTATATATGATTTATTAACGTTATAATTTCTTGGATAACACTATGCCGATTTTTGGTTAAAAATATATTGATTTTACCACTATGTTGTATTATATATGTTGATTTATTGTTGTTTGTTTATTATATATGCTTGGTTAAGGCTATAATGCTTCTTGGATAACATTATGCTGATTTTTGGTTAACATTACGTTGATTTTGCCACTATGTTGTATTATATATGTTGATTTGTTGTTGTCTGTTTATTATATATATTTGGTTAATGTTATACTACTTCTTGGATAATACTATGCTGATTTTTGTTAACATTATGCTGATTTTGCCATTATGTTGTATTATATATGTTGATTTGATTTTGTTTGTGCAGAATAGAACGTTGTATCGTTATACAGATTTTCGATAATCCATATGCTGATCATTGTAAGCTTATATACTGATTTCCGTAAAGCATGTATGTTGTTTATAAAATCAAGTCACATAGGATTAGATTTTGTGTGTGTCTGAAAATACCCTTATGATAAAATGCGGAACAAACTATGCTGATTTGCTTGAAATTAAATCGCGACCTTAGATTTTCAGATCCAATAGATGATAATATGCCTTAGTTCTATAGTTAGGGAGTGTTTCACCCTAGTGCACCATATATATATGGGTGCATTAGGGTCAAACTATTAGTGCATAACTAAGACCAAATATAATTCATTAGATTTAAAAATGGGTGGTCATGATTTGAACTAAACGTGTATCATTACAGCATAGCATATAAATCATGAAAATGTTGAAAATTTCATACATAATATCTTCCGTGTTTTAAAATTTGGTAGTTGCCTAAAAACATGGAATAATAATTTCGGCATGTTTCCACTCAAATTTATAACACGCTAATATTGAAAAACGTCATTATAACATTAAATTTATATCATCATAACATGAAATGTATATCATCAGAACAATGAATTTACTTCATTATAACGCATGTTTGCCGAGATACTTATATATTCCATTTTTTCATACAAATTTCTTTATGTGAATATATGCAATTATGATTTCGATAGAAACCTCATAAAATTATCTTTAATTTTATATATGATTTGTGAAAAAATAATTTAAATCGAGAGAGTTATATGAAATTTAAAGTTTTGAGATATTTTAGGATAGAGAAAATGTGCAGTTGACATTGAAAATAAAAGGGACCATTACAAATTCGAAAATATATATGAGCATAACATTGAATTTAAATCATCATAACGTTGACTGCAAATTATCATAACATTAATGTATATCATTATAATGCAAATTGATGAAAAAATAAAATTAGAAAATATCCCACATTTGAGCAGCCTAATCAATTTCCATAAAATCCATAACTTACCATAACCGATTAATTGATGAATTAAATAAATGTCCTTAAGGCTAATAATAATTATATTAATACTCCCACGTGGCACAATACAATCCGTTAAATCTCTAATCTGACAATGAAAAAATGGTATTAATTCTATATTAAAAAATAATTCTAATTTGAATACACCTCAATATATATATTTCCAATATCAAATTATTGCACTAAGAAATTGAACATAAATTTATTTCAATTCATGTAGTAATCAGAACTGGGCTATACTTGAGGTCTGTCGAAAGAGATGAAAAACCTACAGAATAGATAAAGGTTACCTTGTAATATAGGTAATTTGATTTCCAACTCTAACCTTGTGATACATAAATTAATTTAAATTATATAACTATATAAGATATTAGGATGAAGTGCCAAGATTGTTGAAGTTAATTCCAACAGTTAACACATTCAAGAACATTTACTTTTAAAAGATATGATTAATTGATAAAAATAATTATGTTAATTTAATGTTTATTTTGTTGGATCTTGATGGATTAATTAAATTTAAGCTTGTTTGATTATATTGTCATTCAAATACTCAATTCTATATTTTATCAATTTATCTTATCTCTTAAAGTAAATGCTCGCTCGTTAAGCTCGAAACTAATCTTTTGGGTAGATTGGGTTGGGTACCTACTCAGATAAAAGCACAAAAATATCAAAATTATAAGATAATTTATTTTTATCTACAGCTATATCTGTTAAGCCTTGTGTTTGTTTTGCAAGAAATAGCTAGTAATAATTATATGCTATATTACTATAATAGCAAAGATGGCATTAATTGTAAGTCTAAATAATTGAAATACATCATTGTCATAGATGCAACTATCACAAAGTTATGGCCACAACCATATGTTTGCCTGATGAACCTAAAATGTAGACCAACATAAAATGTTGTACAAATCAAAAAATCATGAACGTGTGCCTCATTAAATTCAACAAACCTATTTTAATTTGAGAGGACAATTCAGTCTTTCACTATCAATAGATGATTATGTCCTAATAACATTCTTCTCAAATTGTACAGTGGGCACGTGTCGTGATTTATTCTTTTAAGTTACAACTTATACATACACATTAAGGTTAGTCGAATCTCGACCTATTAGTTGGACGGGAAATATTTTACTAACTAAATTGTGCTTTATTGTCACCTATCGTGAATTTGTAATATTCTATTTGAATGATGTCCGAAGAAAAGT
The DNA here is from genome assembly GCA_034509125.1 of Monilaria moniliformis. Taxonomy (NCBI): domain Eukaryota; kingdom Viridiplantae; phylum Streptophyta; class Magnoliopsida; order Caryophyllales; family Aizoaceae; genus Monilaria; species Monilaria moniliformis. The sequence continues at coordinate 3,381 of JAYDZE010003387.1, forward strand.
TGTTTGAATCGTATAAATCTGGATTATTTAATTACAAGATCTTTATCAGATTCTTCAAATTCATTTTACAATTGAATTGATATCCTATCATTAAATGCTAAGAAAATAGGTTCTCTTTTATGTAGCCCAATTTCTATGTCAATTTCAGTAACGAACGGATCAAATTGGTGGGCCTTTTAGTGGGCTTCAAATTTACAGGTCCAATCCACGTCATTACATAAGAATTAGAAATTTAAAATAGGTACCGTGGGTATAAATATAATTCGTTTTAGTCCAAATAATTAAAATTATTAGAACCAACGGGTCCAACCAATTGAGCGGCCTTCACCATTTTTATTTAAAGAAAACATATCGTAAGACTCAAACACGGATGATACGCGAGTTTATCATGTCAGGCCCTAGAAGAGGTGGTTACTTGGCAACTAAATCATAAAAATATTGTTGCAAGGGATGGAACGCACATGCTAAAGAAGCCCTAACTATCGCACACCCATCAGGTATATTTGACCCAACTAGGTCACTTGGATACACACAATATATCACTACTTCAATTGAGATAATGAAAAATCATTTTACTTCTAGTTGGAACTTTAGGCGGTTCTCATGCTCACTTGCACTCTCACACATTCTCTTTCACGATCTCTCGTATCCCATGTACTCTTCCTGCATCCTAACTTTCAACCTCCAAGGATTTCGATCGTTTAATTAGCCCGACTAACTCGGATGACTGTATGTTGTAGACCATCATCTGACCGCAATCCATCGTGCTTACTTCAATCAAGGATCGATTGGATTGACTGAATTGGCCATCTATTATTGCTTCATTTATTATTACTCAATATTTTTATGCATTATTTATATTCATTACGACGATTATTCTCAACTGTTTACTAACTTGAGCATTGGAGACCCTTCAATCAATAATACCTCTACTAGTGCTCCTAAGAGAGCTTTAGTGTTACTTGTGATTTCAGATTGCTAGTTCCTATCGAATAGGATATTTGTGACCTCTATTTAGTAATTCACCTGTAATAATGGGAAAAGTCTCATAATGAGGTATTGATATTCTAAACGTGTTACAGTAATTTTTATCTAAATAAATTTGGTTGGAATCTAGGGAGGTGGCCCATTTATTGTTCTCCATGGGCCGACCTTCATGGACAATTGGTCTTTTCTCAAACTTCACAAATTGGTTGTAATTTTTTTATATTTTTGGTGTTTTGCCTTTATAAATATTTTTCTTTTTTCTCTGTGTATAGGCTTGAACTCTGTTTTAGTTCGTTATCTTGGATTCTGGAGTAATTCACTTGTTCAAGCTCTTAAAGAAAATGGCATTTTAGGCACTTATTTATTTTATAATTTGGGCCTCTATAGTTTTCTAAACAAACCTAATTCTCTACACGTGGATCATTGAGCAACCACAAATTGTCATAAAATTCCCATTTGATTTGGTGAATATCCAAATTCCAACCACCAACCACAAATTAAATCATGCAGAACTCCAAACTACAATTGAGGCAATTGAATTGGGATCCAACTAAGACAAATAATATCTGGACACAATAATCTGAATATAGATATAATAGTCAAGAGAAGAACATTGTGTTCCTTGGAAAGAAATGGAATAATTTTGTCCTAAAAATGAAGAATGTTCAAGTAGGAGTAGTTGAAACCGGCTTGAGACCATGTTTGATGGCAGCTCGCCAGACCAAATCAATTCTGTCGACATCGATTGCTCCGACCTCATGGTGGGTCCACCCTTCCAACGCATGCACAACTCCTCCTGCGTGGCAAGCATGAACCACTCCTCTCTCCATCGTATACTGCAATTTAATTAATTATAATTTTCCCGTAATATAAATAATAGGAGTATGATGGTAAATTACCTCGCAAGAACCAAGGCCTTGGACGTCGTCGGGCAGCCTCATGGCGGCGAGGTCACCGTAGGTGCAGTCTCTTCGAAATTGGAGGATTGGTGGGACCACAAACTGATGGAAATGGGTCCCACTTGGAGCATACAGTTGCTCTCTTGGCGTTATCCACTTTCCTACTATCCATGTCTGATGATATAAGTAATTAAGCTAATTCCCTCAAAAACGTTAATATCTGAAATAAGTAATGCTAAAAGAATCTGACCTTGCAGTTTTGTGCAGCTTGGTACTTTGTAACCTGGACTAGGAATCTTGTGCAGTCAGAGGGCGCTTCTTTTTTAATATTCTTGAATCTCTCGGTGGAGAGAGTTAGCATCTGGCAAGTAAGTGCGATGGTGTTATGAATCTATATATTCTAGAATGAAGCAAGATTGAATTGACTTACCAAAACTCGGACCTTCTTTCTGCAGAGGTAAAGAGCAATGGCTCTTCCCAGCTTCGAAGTGGCTCCGCTCAAGAAAACCTCGGACACGTGCTCAGGAATCTCGTTGAGAATCACGGCTGCTGTTAGCGTATTCCCATGAACCACTCGAACCTTGAGATTCGGATGCTTGTTCACAAACAGCGTCCCGCCTCCATTCAGGGCCTCATTCTGCATGCTCAACCCAATCATTTTTTGCTAAAATTAATTTCCTAATTTTATAAACACCAACCTTATTCAAAGCAGCAAGGCTGATTACTTTAACTCCCAGTCTATTAGCTCTAAGAATCGCCTCCTCAATGTGCTTATTGATCCCTTTTGCAGCAAACGGCAAGAAATACTAGAATACAAGTCCAAATAATTTTTTATTATTAATAATTGCTCATCACTGCCTAAATTGTCCAAGTTGAAATAACCAAGATGGAACCTGGAAACCAAAGCGCGGTACAGCCCAGGTTTGGTGGAGGCGGCCGCGGAGGTTGTAGAAGGAGATCAAGAATGTTCTAGACTTGACCCACATTGCAAGCATCACCAAGAATGTAAGAGGCAAGAATGGCATTACATAGATTCTTGTGTAATAAGGTATGGATGCTGCTGATCTGTTCACAAAGGGCGCGTGCAGAGCTGAAGACATGTCCACTACGTGTGCTAGGAACACGAAATCGGGCACTCTCCCATTTTTCCCTGCAATTTTTCAAACTTTGAGTTTCAATAACTATTTCATGCCTTGTTCTTCTTCATTTTTGTTTTACCTGAATTCAGACAGTTTTTCTTGTGCATTTTCCATGATTTTCTGTTCAACGTGTTGCCTAATGCATCAAATAGAGGCATGAAGAGGCAATAGTTTGTGCCAATCTCAGCATGATGGAGGCTGTGATACCTGCAGTTTGTTGTAAACTTTTTGCATCATATTCATATAAATCGAAAGGGGAAAACACCACAATATATTTTTTTCAACCATGTCACGCGCTTTTTTATTTTTAATCAAATTTAAATACAATGTTTTGACATTTTTTAAATAATGTCACGAGATCAATTTTGCAGCACAAGAATGTCTTTATAGCCTTGTTTATCGCACATGGAACATCTGCCCTCACCACGTTTCTTGTAGCGGAGGCATATGTTCCATGTCAAAATGTGGCGAGGGCAAATGTTCCATGTCGCATTCAGACAACAGACACATAGACATTATTCTTATGCTGTAAAATTGGTCTCCCGACATTAGTGAAAAATTGTTGAAACTATATGACATTTCTTGGAATTTAGCCAATTGAAAAGGACACCAAAAGGGCATAACTGGCATTGGATACTCTATTGGCTTAGAGAGGCAGATAAGCTGAGGGTCCTAGTCTAAGAGCACCAAACGCTCATTCAATGCTTCTAACCACTAGCCGAACACGAAAATGACACAAACTCTCTTAATCTTAACACCAAAACCTTAACCTTTACGTTAGAAGATAAAGACAAAAGAGAATATGCAACTTGTCCACTAAAACAGAATTCACCACACCAGAAATTGAGGATTTAAATAAAAACTATAGTCTTACGTTGGAGTAAGGATGAGATATCTGAGAAATGGGATGGCCTCAAAGATCTGATGAGGAATGATTTCCACATTTGAATGGCTTAAACATCTCAGCAAATCAAAGGCCAAAACATACACATAGATCAAACTCAGAGATCCATATCCAATCAAGAATGACCCGATTATCGGGATCCCGATCACTATCATTAGCACCAGATGCTCCAAGAATGTGGCATGTCCAGCTATAACAACCATCAAATTAGTATTAAAAAATCATTGAAATGATTTTTTTAATATTTTTTTATCTTCATTTTACTACAAAGATTTACCAGTGTAGGCTTGTGGCACAGCGGAAGAGTGGTGGAGAGAGTGGTAGTGAGAGAAGAGATAGTCTCCATGGAAGCATTTGTGTATGCTGTAGAAAACTGGCTCTGAAATTGCTATGTGAAGTAGTATGGTTGTTATGATCCCATTTTTGTTCCACAAAGGATGTTTTCCTATGGTGGGGAACATGTATAGCACCAAACATGCCACCAGAGCTTGTAGTAAAATAAAATTATCCCTGATTAAATAAAACAAACTGGGGGTAAAAAAAGTTATCTTGAAATAAAGATGAAAAACGTTCTTGTTTTAAGGAGATGAATAAGGGACGGACCAATGCCATTCTTTGTCAATCTGCTTGAAATCAACTCCCTTCTTTATGATACGGCGATTTCGAGTCAGAAACAGCATGTTGCTGTAAGAAGTCCATGATTGGTACATTATAAGCCTAAGCATGGATAAGATGAAGATGTGTAGAATCCAAGAATCTTTTATGGTATCAAGAATCCAAGAATCTTTGACGCTATCTTGTTGGCATCTTGTGTACATGTCTTTTGCAAGAAAAATCACATATAGAGCATACTGCAGTTACAAAAAAAAACAAAAAAAAAACCCGAAAAAGAGGAAAAATTAGTGCTTAATTTAACATGAAATCCCAGCAGAAAAATCCATAGAGAAATTGCTTGAGAAATATACCTTGTAACTGCCCAAGAACTCCCATGGCCAAGCATAGAAAGGTGCAGCCATTTCTTTAAGAATGATGTCTGAAAAATATCACAATCTTTAAGGAATTGAAGATAAAGAATGCTCTGAGAAAAGAAAGAAGAATTTTGGCAAGGGGTGAGGAGGAATGGTATGAATATAGAGAAGCATTTATTCACTCTACAGTGAGCAACTTATATAGATTTGCAGCTGAGGTATTAAATACTTAATTAATATAATCACTATTCATAAGAGTTAAAATCGAAAGGTCATAATTATGTGTCTCCATCAGTCATTATCCTAATCCTGCCAACGGTTATCAATCTTGATTAGAGGTAAAGAATTTCTACACGCTAAGAAATTCTTGATGTTGCGGTGATTCTAACGACTACGTGAGCGTATCAACATAAAATACGAGACTGAAATAGATGGGGCCCAGACGACTTAATTTTACGATAGTACATGTTACTAATTAGAGGAAGAATGGGTTGGCGGAGATGTGTAGTAAAGATTCAACAGATACAGTCGCATTTAGGTATGGGTAGTTGAAGAGAGTCAGGTTTCGGTGTCTAATGCTTGGTGATTTTTATGAAATATAGATGGACCCGCATCAATACATTAATACCAATGTACGTATCATCTATGTAAGTGTGTGTGTGTGTGTGTCTGACTATTTATTACATAGTTGGACTAAAATGTATATATTGAGCTACCTAGCACACTAGCTTGATTTGATTATACCCAAACACGGCACATGATAGTGGCTAGAAATATTACACATTTTTTTTCTTCTCCAATCTTATTATAAAAACATTCTAGTCGAAATCTAGCTATTATCTTTTTACCTATGTTTGGCTTTCGGAGTTTTACCATTATCCGAATTGAGTTTCCTAGGTTGTCACATTAGACTCGCGACTGCTAGTAAGTTTAAGGAAAAAGGAAAGTTATGATTCAATTGTGTCTCTTAACTATAACGAAATTATAAAATAATTCAATTTCATTATATTTTTTAAATATTAAGTTTGACATTATCTTTGTCATAGGGGCTATCCTAAAATTTCCCATGGCTTCGCCAATTCTATCAAAGGCAAAGAAGAATAGAAGAAAATATTTATTAAAAAATGTTGGTGAGGGCTTAAGCCCCTGCTTGTCAAGTGTTTAAAGTATGTAAATGGGAATGTCAATCGGGTCAGTCAATCGAGTTTCGAGTCAGCTTTATTTGGGTTGCGGGTTAATCAAGTGTAGGCTAATCGGTTTGGAATTTTATCGGATTAGAAATTTTCAACCATAACCCTAAATGCTCGGGTTTCGAGCTATCACAATGGGCTAATCGGGCTACAAGCAAACGATAAAAATTCATCTATGCATTTTTTATTCTTAAGAATTCTATATTTATAATATATAAATATATTTAAAAAATTAAAGATATAAATCATATGACAAGTATAAAATTCAAAATCTAAAACATTCCAAAAAAAAGTCCAGATTACATAACATAAAATTAATGATAAATTGTTCAAACATTGTTTTGCCTCATAGAATCAAAGTGTCAATTGATGAATCTAAGCTCTAAACACTTTAATAACATTTTTGTTCTACATCATAGTCTTTGAAGTTCCAACATGATAATTAACTTCGAACTCATAATCTTCAAAACTTTTACTATTCATTAAAAAATTATAATATTAAAATATAATATAGTTTGATAATTTATAATTATATAACAAAAATAAAATATTATCACCAAAACGTGTGATGATACTATCGTTGTTATAATAATGCTAAGCACATACACGTCATCCTAGTAAGTTCTTCAAAACGTGATGCATGATTTCTCCAATACTTAATGAAGAAAATTACTCATATTTATAGAATGTAAAATATTTAATTGGGTGAATTTTGAAATGTATACTTCAACTCAAATACAATTAAATACTAATAGTGTAAAAACTAAAAAAATGACATCAGATAAGAAAGTCTTTGAATAAATCTTTTGTTATTGAATGATTATCTTTGAAATATTTAATAATTATAAGTAAATCTAACAGATTAATTAACTCTAATATTAAAGAAATAATATAAATATATATATAGTAGTGAGCATATCCGAACTATTTCTTATTGCAGAACTAATAACTAATCCGAAGCATCCATTTTTTAGATCTAACGCTTGATTTATATGCCACGTGTCATATGGAAATATATTAAAAAATCGAAAAGGGTACAAATGTAATTTTGGCAAAAGCAACGGATTAATGATTATTTGCTGCTAATTCTAATGATATTCGTTGGGATATTTAATGATTATTTGTATGCATAACTAATGATATTCCATATCATTAATATCAATTGCTATTTTTGGTTATTAAAAAATCGAAAATTATGGAAAGAGATTTGATTTTCAATCTTTTTCGTTATATATGGAAATAACCGTGATTTATGGGATGTGGTTTTATTTCCAATCTTCTGTTTTTAATTGTTCGATCATTGAATTTTAAATTATAATGACGTATATATCATATACTAATGATACATATCAAAAACGACAATGATACATATCAAACGCGATAATGATACATATCAAAGCGATAA
>JAYDZE010003398.1:0-10872 GCA_034509125.1 Monilaria moniliformis
TGTGCCACCATCGTACCCGGCCGGGTAGAGGTCTCTGGAATCCACGGAGCATCCCACGCGGCCGGGTGGCTAATTTCACATGCCTACCCGGCCGGGTGACTCCTTCTGGATACGAATTTTGTTCAAACTCGAATGAGTTTTTCACCACAGCAATGAGTTTTAACTCGAATGAGTTTTAACTCTCTCACCCGCGTCTCTTTGGAGCATAGTGCTTGGAGCGTGTGTTACCGACTTATCAAACAGAGAGTCATAACCGTTTGTGGTGTCTTCTTTTTCTTCTTCGTTCTTAAAGTTTTGGGTTATAAGGGTTCGCTTTATGCGTTCTTGCTTATAGTTCTCTGAGGGTCTAACCGAAGGTATGGTTTCCACCCGATCTCAATCTTTGAGTGAGAATTGCTCGTTGGGCGTAGGGGCTCGTCTTTTCGTTCTTTCATGCAGTTGTTCGATAGTCTTAATCAAGGAGTACGAGTTCTACCGATGTCTTTCCGCTAGTTTCTGCAGCGTTTCTGGATTATGAGACCCCGTCGTCATAAGCTGACGGCGAAGATCACATCAAGGGGTATAAACAAAAAAAAAAAAAAGATTCATAAGTGGTTGTTAATGGAGTTGAAGTTACCAAATTCTAAGGAGTTAATATCAATTTATGCAGAATTGTTCCACATATAGTTCCTCGAACCACATTTTCTAAACGAACCAGAGACAATCCGAATTGATCTTGTAAAAGATCCACTACAGAGCAAATGCGCTTATTTTTCAAATGATTCATACTGTCAAATGTACTCATTCCAAATTTATTAAGTCCAATTAAATGATTGACAACCGCTTGCATGTTTCAAGGTAACTAAAATGTATTGTTTTGGGATATATCAAGGTTTAGTCTTCGTTTCATATTCCGTCGACCAATCCTTCCCGATTCACATCTTTGTTGGAAAAACTTCTTTTGTAATTCCTTACATAAGGATTCAGAAAATACTAGATCCCTGCCTACATAAGCAAATTGTTGATAAAATTCCAAAATGGCATTTTCTTTGGATCCAATTTTTGTTTCTCTCTCTCTCTCTCTCTCTCTCTCTCTCTCTCTCTCCTTATGATTCAGAAAAGACAACAAAAAAATAATTCAAAATAATAAACATTCTCTAAAATTTCTCTTAGATTTGAACCCATAGCTGATAATAGAACTAGAATATATATTTTTTGTTTGCTACTGATGCAAACCCATATCCTTGTTTTTTTTATCAATCTCTAATCTAATCTCTCCCCCAATATGATGTTATGGTACTGGCATAGACCAAAATTCTATTGTGGTCCAATTCTGGTCGGTAATAAATGTCGGGACTTTGCAGTATTTGATTGATCACAATTCGAAATATATTCCATTTACTATAAAAATTCCTAGGAAATTCATTAGAGGAATGATTCCAATTAGAATAGTTTGTTCTTACATATCTCTACAGGTTATCCAAACTAATGTCGCGGATACATATAATTTAGAAAAATATGTGAGGCGATTTATACACAACATTTCTTTCCTTTATTGAGGTTTCTACCAATTTATATATTTCCAAAAAGATTGATATTCGATTTCATGATCTTTATCTTCAATTTTTGTAAATTTAAAAGGTTCTTCTAACAAACCCCGGTCAATGAACCTACAAAATCCTTCAAATTGTGTTTAATTAAACACAAGTATTGGTTGAGAAAATAACTTAAGGGAAGGGCTGATTTATAGATGAGGAGTTAGTATATCTACTCGCTTCTATCCTTCGCGTTCGTAGTTGAGGGGAAATTCTTTTTATGAGGTGTTGCAACAATCAAGTGGCAGTTCGTACTTTATAACTCGAAGTTGACTCGAATTTCAAAAAAAAATAAAAAAATGAGCAAAGCGATAGAAAAAGAACTATTGTCAATTTTTTAGTCTTTAGTCTATCTATTAGAGGAGATTATATGAAAAATGTAACTGATTATTTCGTTTCTTTGGGCTAATGACCATCTACCAAAAGTTTCAGATTTAATACCGATATTCTAGCAACAAATCCAATATCTTAAGTGTAGTGATTGGTGTATTGATCTTTTTTGGAAAAAGAGAGTGTGTGTGAGTTGTTTATTTCAAGAATAGGTTGGACCCGATCAATTGTATAAGGCAAGGGTGTGTCGAACCCACGAGGAATGATAATTTTGTTAAATGCTTCCTACAACCTAAAGGGGTTTGGCGATGTCGCCACACCTAATTTCATGGTGCTGGGAGAATACATGAAGTAAATAAACCACTTAGTGTAAGAAACAAATCAAACTAGCAAATTGATCTCAACAAAATGAACAAGCAAAACTACGGAACCAAATTGGGCAACTTGAATTATGGAAAATAGACTTGGCAACTTGAAGGTTTAAAAATGTAACTACTGCTATATGTATTTTCGAAACTATTGAAATAAACATATCTTCGAGCACAACATTTGAAAATAACAAAGGGAACAAAAAACATTGGGAGTACAGCAGGCCATAGTCATAAAGCAACCAGGCTAAAACAAGAAAATATCAATTCAAGTTAGAAAATGAAAATAGTCAACTTACTTTTTCTAATATTAAAACATCTTGCTAACACTACATTCACGTGGCATAAACACTTTTCAAACGTCTCCTCGTAAATCGTGAATTCATCCATTAAAATTTTCATATATTCTTGAATCAAATCTGAAAATATACTCATCATGCACCTTTGAAATGTTCTAAGGGTATTGCGCAATTCGAACGGCATCCTCCGATAGGCATACGTTCCAGTGAAAAATGGTCTTTCCGGTGAAAAATGTTCTTTCCGGGTGAAAAATGGTCTTTCCGGTGAAAAATGTTCTTTCCGGGTGAAAAATGGTCTTTCGGGGTGGCTGCATTTAACGTGCGGTAATCGATGAACATCTTCCAGCCTGTTACTAACTGAGTTGGCACTATAGCTCGTTCCTCTCATTCTCCACCACTTGAATTCCAGACTTTTTTTGGACCATGTGGACTGGACTAATCCATTTGCTATCCGAAATGGGGTAGATAATTCACATTGCCAATAACTTCAAAATCTCCTTAAGTACAGCCTCCTTCATGTTCGGGTTTAATTTTTTTTAAGAATCTTTGTGTGGCTTAGCCTCTGATTCCAGATGAATATAATGCATACAAAGATCATGGCTGATTCCCACAATATCGCCCAAAGTCCATCCTATGGTCTTTTTGTGCTTCTTTGAGACTTGCATCAGTTTAGTCTCTTGATCCTACTCCAACTCACTGTTGATGATCACCGAAAATGTCTCATCCTCTCATACATAGACATACATAAGATTTGGGGAAGTGATTTTAAGTCCAGCTTCATTGGTTTATCTTCAGCTGGTAACGACCCTTCTGCCACATTCAAGCTGGGCAACTCAATGCTTCCTGCCCATTCTGTGCATCCTGGTTTCATACATAATATGAGAATTTCTGCTTTTATCTCCTCACTGCTGAGCCCGTGGAAATTCAGCAGCTTGCTCATTCCCTTAGCCTCAAGGTCAGCTAATTTCTCTGAGTAATTCTTAATTTTATCCTGCAAAATCTAGTCTCAAGAAGCTCTTGGACTATGGGGTCAATGATATCAACAGAGTATGCATTCTTCGACATCCAATGGTTGCTTCAAGGCATCATCTGTGCTAAAAGTAAACTTATCACCATGATAGTACAGACAAATAGTTCCATCAAACACATTAATTATGATTTTTGCAGAATAGTTCCATCAAACACATTAATTATGATTTTTGCAGTTCTTAGAAATGGCCTACCAAGCAACACACCACTTAATGACATAGAAATCTGTCGGGTATAAAAAATTATGAACTTTCACAAGCAAATTCTCTAGTACACCATCTAGACCAATGCAAGTTAGATCAGCAAGTTGAATCACAACTCTAGACTCTAGTATCAACTAGCTTGACTCTAGTTAGACTATTATACACAGATAATGACATGACACTTATTGAGGCTCCTAAGTCATACATGGCATGTTCAATCTGGTCATTTTAGAGCATAATGTGCAATGAAACTTACATGGGTCTGTACACTTTGATGGAAGCTTCTTTTGGATAACGGCGGATACATTCTCCTCGATTACTATCTTTCCATCTTCTCTTGACTTCCCAGCAATGAAGTCCTTCACAAATTTGCTGGGTGGGGGCAGCTTCAGTTCTTGAAGAAAATGAAGATTGATCTCCAGCTTGCCAAAAATCGACATGAAGTCCACAATATATTCTTTGGGTTTTCTTGTCAATCGCCTCGGAAAATGAGGTTGCACCATTGGAATGGAATTACGCAACGTCATTGGGTCTTTCTCAGTCGATTCCTCTGTGGTGTCGTTCTGCTCAGATCATTTTTAATGGGACAATTGGTTTGAATTAGGTGTTGGATAAAAGGGAGCTTTTCTTGCTCTTTCCTAGTTCTGCTGTTCAGTAAGGACGTGCAGACAGGCTGGGCATATTAGACGTGCTTCCGAAAGTCTCCCCTGGTCCGCTTTTGAAGTTTGAGGTTATTGCTCTTTCCAGATCCTTTTAAGACCTCAGGGTAATATGGTTGATGTTTTTCCTATGAGGTCGTTGCACTTGAGCAGAAATCGTCTCTTTATTCCCACACAACTCATTTATCGAAACAACCAATTACGATATTTTCCTAGTGAGTGCTTCTAGGCTGACTTTCTATTCCTTTTGAGCTTCTTGCAGCTTATGGAACACATCATTGTTGGCTTGGACATTGTTTTGAAGGAATTGTTGAGATGTGATAAGCTCACCCATCATTTCCTCCAAACTTTTGGTTGGTTTTGAAGGATTTTGAGGTTGATGTTGAGGTTGGAAACCTCGTTGATGTGGCGGCATATAGGTCTGATTTTGCATTGGTGGGGGTGGTTGTTGTTGATGATGAAGTGCTAGTTATGGCCCTTGATGTTGGTTTGGCTCACTCCACCGAAAATTGGGGTGATCTCGCCACCCCGAATTGTAAGTTGATGTGAATGCATCCCTCTTTTGGCCTTGACCATTCCAATTGTGAATAGCATTAATTTGTCTTATGGCATTAACATCTTCCATTCCACATTGCAGCGAGGTGTGGCCAAATCTTCCATATGTTCCACATAGTTTTACGGGTGTAGACAAACTTGCCACATTTTCTGCCACCGTTGTGAGCAACTTTTCCAACTTGTCAATCTTCGCATCTATTTTTCCTCTAAATTAGCGGTGGTAACATTGGAATGTTATACCCTTTTAAACAACCGTACTTGCGGCTCATCATACTCACGGGTGACATTGACTAGGTGTTGGATCACCTTCCGTGCTTCTCTAACTCTCTTGGTGAAAAATTCTCCTCTGCTTGCAGTGTTAGCCATGTTTTTGCTTTCTACCGTCATTTCTTGGTAAAAGTATTGGAGCAAATCTTCTTCCAAGAACTTGTGGTTGGGTCAACTATCCACCCACCTTTTGAATCGAGCCCAATAGGCGCTCAAGAACTCATCAAACCCTTGTTGAGCTCTTATAATCTCTTTTTTCAGTGCATTAGTCATGGGTGGGGAAAAAATACTTCAGAAACAACTTCTTAATTTAAGCCCATGTGGATATTGAATTGGGTCGAAGACCATTGGACCAGGCGGGCCTCCTCCGACAATGTGAATGGTAAAACAGCCAATCAAAATTGCTCTTCGGTAATTCTTTGTGGTCTCTACTGAATAACACATCTTTATAAACTCACTAAGGAAATTATACGGGTCCTCCCCTCGTTTGCCATAGAACTTACATAAAACATTTAGCAATGTCAATTTGATTTCAATCGATGGGCACTGTCGGGCACTCTTATAGGAGTTGGAGGATCATCCTCCAAGTGACAAGTAATCTCTTCCAAACGAGGATCATCTTCTTCTTCAGTCATTATGTACTTCAGATTAGTTTCACGGTTCAATCTTATATTGAGGTCACATTATGAGTCGCTTTTGGAGCTTGAAACTGGGCAACTGGATCAGGTAGAGCAGCTTGAAGGCCTGTTTGAGTATGAAAATCTTAACTATTTTTTGTTTTTTATTGAACAACTCGCAACAGTTATAAATATGTATATCGCCAAAAATCTCCCTTGTACCTAAATCTTGATTGATTATATTCAATATTTTTAATAGTTTAGAAAAATTCCTAATATTTTATATCAGTACCCGGAAATTTGCCCAAATTTGTGACTATCGCATATTGACTCTTATTTAAACAGAATTCATAAGTCGTTTAATAGCTCGGAATTTTCAAGAAAAACAAATTTAGTTCACGTATTTCAATTTGTCTTTTGAACTGGACTCCTAAACTTGTATTTTTTTTGTCAGTCTGTAAGTTTCAATTTATTTTGTATTTGGTCCGGAGTTTATAATCATATCTTTGTAATTTCATCGGTAAGCACTAAGTTCTAGTATTACAGTTTATGTTAAAATTAGTATTGCTAAATTTCATTTAGTAGAATAATTTAATTTTGATATAAATCAAATTTGTAATATTAATTTGGAAACTAAAATTTCAATAAGGGTAATTCTATTCTTAGCCCCTATTTTACTTATTATAACTCCTATTAACAAATATTATTTAAATATAATTATAATTTATTAATTAACCCATAACCCATAGCCTCCTAATTAAAAATGTCATGTTCCATTTTACAATTGCTGTCCAGAAACAAAATGACGTTTTCCTGAAAATTCACAATTTAGAACCATTGCTGAAACCTTCACCAGGGAAAAAAGAAAATGTTTATTCTATGTCAGCAAAATACGTATAACAAAAAGTAAAACATATTTCCTAAATTGAGCAGCTACAGCGAGTCTGCTTCAGCAGAAATAGCGGCCCGTGTATCTCAATTTTTCCATATTCATATTATTTTCTTTATTTGTTTGGGCTTCATTTGCTGGTCCACGCAAATTGGTTAGACTATGTTCGTCTTTCTTAATATGATCACGATCCAATAATTTAAAAAATAAATGACATTCTTTATATATATAAAAAAAATCCTTGAGTTGGGGGAGAGGAGTGAGGATTGAACATCGATCTCTCACCCTTAAATCGGTGAAAAACACCACTAATTTTATGTATCTATAATCATGTATTACACTCCATGTTGGGGATATTAACAGAAACGAACAAATACAGAATTCTCTGAAGGCGTGTGATCATTTTCAGATCAATTCAATTCGGCAGTTCTACCAAATTATTCGATCGGATACAATTCAAAGATTGGGAAATTAAGTATGTGCTGTGTTTGAGAGAAAAACGAACCAGGAAGAATGAAATTGACCAAACGGGACAAAACCAGGCAGAATCAAGCAGTTATTTTTACTACTTTTCAACAATTGCCAAAAAGTCCCTTGGACCCCGTTGCCGGGTAGGGCTTCGCCCCTAACATCATAATAAATTCAAATAAGTGTGCACTACGCGCTTCCAAACTTATATGATGTCTTATTATGACGATATTGCTCAATTAAGTTAATCCAATTACACTAAAAAATATCCAATACTTCATGGAATCTATTATAGACACTTTAAATTATTGACTTTCCAATTCACCCCAAAAATTCTAAAAGATGAAGGATTATGCGCTCGATTCTTTTGAAGAACTTGATGCCTTTCTGTAGGTGTTGAATGTTGCTAATTTGATACCGATACAAAGGTATATTATGGTTTTATAATTAAATAGATTCAAACATAAGTGCTCACAATGCATAATTAATCGATCCGCTTACAATATTCGGATAAGGCAAAGCAAAGCCTCGATAATGAAAAGCACATCGAAAACACCAGGGCCCATTTCATATCTATATTAGCACTAGGTCGGATGTTCGAGTCACTTAAAATGTGTGTGGTGAGTTTCGAATGAGAATCCATACTCAAAATAAGAAACTATTTTCAGCCCTTTAATTGCAAAGATCTACGGTGGATGCATCTCCTAATCCGATTAATGCTATACCAAAGTTCAAATCCTATGTGGGGGCGAAAGTTTCATTTAATTTCATTTTTTCAGATACAATTGATTTTACTGTGTGCACTATTTTCAGTTCTCGCAATAAAAAAGTAATTTTCACGTTAAAAATGCGACAACTGTCAGATCTACCATACATTTTGTTCACGTGGCACGCTAAGAATGCGACACATGTCAGAGCCTTCTAGAACCAAAATTGGGAAGGGGTAATATATATATATATATATATATATATATATATAGTAATTTCATGCGAAAAATGCATAGGATTATCATTAAAATTGATGCGAACCCCAAATTTATGCATATTTTTGTTTAACTATATGATATATCCTTATTTCTATATGCATATTGTGTTCAGACAAACATATTTTAATTTTTTGGGTTGGCCACCGGCGTGGGGCATGCGAGTCAGGTGCCCCTGCCACATGCTCCTCGTTTCTATTTTTCACCAAACAACGCGTGCCAACGACTGACTTAGCCGTCGCAGTCCGACATCGCTGCCTTGACTCGAGGTTCTAACCTAAACCTAGCTCTGAGCTCTGAAACCTCTGATTCATGACCAATAGAGGCCTAATACTGTCGCCGTCATCATCATCACTGCAAATTCTCACTTCGGACAAAAGCAGCAGCAGTACCACGCTTTATGTTCAACATTATTAATAAAAACATCGCCGCCTTATGAACAACAAATACTTCTCCACGTTTCTAACCTGAAAAACCTGTACACATGTCCTATTTTTATGCACCCATATGAACACAATATGTAGTTTAGATTTTGTTTTATATGCTACCTTAGAAATAGAGATATATATAATCTCACCTATATATATATGTATATGGTTGAATGTAAAATTTAGTATCATAAAAAATGTAGTATTAAGCATATAAGATGCATATTTAACATGGAAATCAATCATAATTATTTACTTAGTTAAGATTTAAGGACTAGATTTATTCCTAACTTATATATTTTAGGAATAGTTTCATAAATGTGTGTATGTTCCTATGTTATTACAAACTTAACACTCAATAAAAGCACGAGAAATATACTCGTATGTTATTATAACCTCAATTCCTCGTGTAAACTCTAATGTGGAAACACTTGGTATTCCCTATCGTATTTAAATGGCTCATCTGTTTCACAGAATTATTCTTCCACTATATTTTTGGTTGTCTCGAGAGTCCATTTTTTAAATTTGAATTGTCTTTATATTTTATTTTAATAAAATAATCTTATATAATAAGTATTTTGTGAAAATAATACGTCAAATTAATTTATAAATAATGAAGTCTAGAGTTAAAATCTAACTACTTTCTCTTCCTACAAAAGAAAAAGAATATACATAACGAGAAATAATACAATGTTAAAGTATGCCGCAAAATAAATTTCATATGAGAGAAGTAGATAATATTTTGGTGAGCGTGTTCATGAGTAGGAAGAAAGTGTGATTGGCATATTTATTTAAAGTTGACCAATTAAATTTAAAGGTAGCTCATTTATCAAATACTAGCCAAGCAATGAATAAGTGCAATTATCAGCTGTCGAATTTCATTAAATACCTAATTAAAGCCTACCACCTACCTAGCCTACACCAACTAACTAACCGACCAACATCTATTCCACCCTGCTTAAATTGGCCTTATCCATAATTTATTTACGACCTCCTCCGCAATTATTAACTGCTAATAATTCCAATAAAATACAATCATCTAACGCGTGAATTACACGCCCTTATCCATCGTCAATTTGGTCATTTGTATGATCCACAAAAACGACCGTCCGCATGGGCCGGAATTAGTCCTTTTTTTAAAAAACTAAAACCGATCCGAACCGAATTACCCAAAAAACCGAAATCCGAACTATGAAAACCGAACCTAACCGAAAAAACGAACCCGAAAAACCGAAATCCGAACTATGAAAATCGAACCGAAAAAACCGAAATATCATAAAATTATCCGAAAATCGAAAAAAAAATCGAAAAACCGAAAATCCAAAAATTGTATGTATATATATGAAATACATATACATATAATATTTATGTAAAAATATAAATATATGCATATATTAAATATATATCTACATATATAAATATAAATATATATATATATATATGTAATATTAAATATAAATTCAGTTTTTCGGTTTATATTATACCCGAACTGAACTTAATCGAAAAACCGAAATTTGTGAAAAATCAAAACCGAACCGAACAGAAATCCGAAAAAAACCGAACCAAATTTTAAATTTCGGTTTGGTTCGGTTCGAATATTCGAGTTTCGGGTATTTTGCTCACCCCTAAGTATGAGTGTGACCCATGTAGAAGAAAACTTGCTTGTGGACGTGCACAAATCATTATTACCTTTAAATTAATAATTAATAAAAATTTAACTAGAGTATACTAATCCATAATTTAAATTTATAAATTCACGATTCGAATTTAAGTTAACTCTAAGATTGAAGTAATCTCTAATTAAGTTTAATTATCAGACTATATGATTTGGCTGGCGCTTCATAGTTTTGTGTGCTTCGTAAATACTGTCCCCTCTAGCGTTGGAACTTTGATCTACATTCATCTAGCAAAGAATATTCATCCAGCATAAAATTTTACTATCTAATATGTATTAATTATTTTTATGTTCACACAGTAAGAAGATTTTTCAATTGAACATTTCCATATATATATAAGAGAAAAGATAAATTTCATAAATTGTATATACATAATACCCCTCAATTTTGAATCAAATTAGATCAACTATTTATAGAATCAAATATATTATTAATAATATTATCTATGATTAATTAATACCTCCTACATATTATTTTAGGAAACATATCATTGATTGGATCCTAAAAATATGCCACTATAATTATTT
>JAYDZE010003409.1:0-10871 GCA_034509125.1 Monilaria moniliformis
GGTCTTAGTTATGCATTAACATTAAGTTCGCATTTGAATGAAACTATATATATATATATATATATAGGGGTGAATTAGGGTGTGCCCACAACCTAAATACATAACTAAAACCTAATCTAATCAGTAAAATTAGAAAATAGACGAACTAGATTTCACGGAAAAATACATCATTATACGAGTACTATCATATCATTATAAGGGTAAAATGGTAAAGAATGAAACGAGCGCGGTATATAATTTTGGTTGTTACTGCAAAAAGGGGAGCAACTACTCCATCATATCTACACATGATCATTGAAGCGCATAAATACCAAAATTATGACGTAATAATCTTTAATATAATATGTCCATCATTATACAAATATTAAGCATATATATAATTCAGTTTACGAATATCATTGAACATCGTCCTATATATCATCATACCAATTTTATCTTCTCACTATAAACGAATTGAGTATGACTGAATTAGCCGCTAACACCGAATCTATATTATGGTAGTAATGTCATTATGCGATGCATAACATGACATCATATCAATTGTGACTTCTCATTAAACTCAGTGTGAATATAACTGGAATCACTGCTTGCGTGCGTTGAAATAACACGACAGTGGACGACTTATTATCATTCTTGTGATTGATCATTAATATGTACAATTTATATCATTGTACAAAATTAAGCATATGTATAATTTACTTTACGAATATCATTAAACATTACACTATATATCATCATACAATTTTTATCTTCTCATTATAAACAAATTGAGTATGACCAAATTAGTTGTTAATACTAAACCTATATTAAGGTAGTAATCTCATTGTACAATGCATTACATGGCATCATACTACTTGTGACTTCTCATTAAACTCAATGTGAATATAACCAAAATCACTGCTTATATTGAAATAACACGACAATGGACGACTAATTATTATTACTGCAAATGATAATTAATGTGTACAATTTATATTGTTATCCAATACATAACCGTAAAGTGTAGCATGAGTAAATATATTCCTTCGAACAACTCTACAAAATCATGAATATTTGATGCAAAATCTCTGAAAATACGAATAAAATCTGGGTACATATATTATAGATTTTACCATATTTGTAATTTGAGCAGTTAAGTATTTGTCATAGTATGAAATTTAGAAAATACAAAACTATAGATGATGGATAAAATTACTTAATTAACCTTCAACAAAAAAAGTTAACCAAAAACTGACGCCACGTGTTTAAATTATCTCCATCAGATCTTCGAATCCGACTGTTACAATTTGGCTTAGTTCCTACAATAAGAAATTGTTCAGATTTGATTACAACTATATATATATATGAACTTTGAGCAAAATCGCCTATGATAAATGGAAAGTTTTTTTTAATACCTAATATTTACTTGCATATTTTAATAAAAAAAAGGAAGCATAATGTTTCGTGCCAGTAAAGTCGACAAAACTTTGAAGTCCTGTTAATTTGAAAGTTTTGATTCTTTTATTTTAATTTTATTTTTTCCATAGAAAAGCCTAATAAATAAGCTAGCATGGCCAATTGGAATAAGATGTTTTTATAGTTTCTCTTTTTTTTAGGGAATATGATAGTTTTTTGTAAATGAGGTTAGTTGTGTTATTTCATAACTGAAAATATCATATTTTCCCGCCCATTTAAAAAAAAAAGAAAAAGAAAAGAAACACTACCCCAAAAAAAAAAAAAAAAACTCATAGTCAGCAAAATTTATTTTAAAACAAATAATCTTGACATAGAGCCCTTTGATTGTATTTAGCGCCCATATTTTTGAACATATTTTCTTTATATTTATTACTGATTTTTTTTAGCTTCCACCTCGACTATGAACAAGTAATTAGCATATTGTTGTACTTGAATAAGACCAACTACAATTCTAATTGATTAAGGTTTAGAAAACAATATTAATGAACTTCAAAAATATTTTACAAGATTGTTCAACTCTTTCCAAAGATTTGGTAGCTGAGTTTAAATGTTATAAAATCTAGACTTGTGACTGAATCAGGGCTCACATTTTGGAACAGCAGTTTATTTTTTTTTTATTTTTTTTTGTCATTTTTAGTAAATTCAAATTGATTTTGCCCCAGGTTCCCTAACTGGCACGTAAAAAAATTATATAATTAAAGATAATCACGAAAATAATAACTTAAAATTACTCACCTCACATAGAAAACGGCCATATTACCGATCATAATTAAAGTTTATTTTTTTAAGTACCTATGATTGTCACTCAAGATGGACCTAAAACATGTTGAAAAAAAATCAGGTCAAACGCGAATTTTACTAATACTTTTATAAATCTGCATGTAATACTTGATTTTCCAAATATGATTTATCCGTACTATTTTGATTTGAAGTATCGCACGGAAACACGGGTTACCCAATGCCTCCTTTTTTTTTTTTTTTTTAAATAGGCAATGGGTGTTAATTAATTCTAACCTAACTGGCGAAGATTAGTTGTATCTTAAACTTCATTTTCTTAGGGATTCGGTAGCCAATTAAAGTCTACAATTAATCTGCCACGAGACGAAATCTCCCATCATAATCACGTACCTTTGATAATGAACAGATTTAGCTATTTCGTCTTAATTAGGACTTTTCTTAATCATCCCACTTATCTATCGCAAAATAGTCTTTAACTTTTCATACTGTATGTTTTCATTGAATGAGTCTATGTAACACATAGATATAACCTACCAGGTGATTTATTATTTTAGACCCAAGAATCTGAAGAAAAAAATCAAAATCAAAAGGCAATCATTTTCTTCAATTTTAATTTCGTATTCGTTGTAATTACATTTTTATAAACACATATTTTGTACTAGTGAAATATTATGCGTGATCGAACGTACACGAAAATAGAATTATATTTTATCTATATTTTAAGATATATATTATATTTATTCCCATGCATCGATAAATTTCTAACGTGGTTGTTCTGAAGTTGAATATTGGATTAATTACAAATTACATCATAGTGAAGGAAGTCAATTTGGATCTCACAAACATGTTACATGCATCGAACCTTCAAATATTCAAAATTTAAAAAATATATTATCTCCACAATCAACTTAGAAATTAGTGTGAATCAATACGTCAAACATGATAATATTATTAAGATTATTTAGTAATGATCTTCTAACGAAGAGCAACTTAATTGATAATTATCAATTAATTTTTTTTTCCTTCAACTAATAGATCGGAGGTTCGAATCATCTTGAATGGATGTGTAAACATGTGTGAGTTGTAACTTAAAAAACAAATCACCATCTTAATCCACACTTTTGTCTAGGCAGGGATCGATAATGACGAGATTAATGGGATGCCCTATTGCATAATGAAAGATTTTAAAGTTATAAATAGTTTCTGATCCGCATTTTAGTAGTTTCCAAACAATTCATTTCATAAACATCAATTAATATGTAGACCTAAATTATGGTTCCTTGATGATGTGATCGTCTTTTTAATTGTATGAGAGTAGATACTCCCTTCGTCTCACTTTAATAGACTATCTTATTTTATTTAAACGTTCCATTTTAATAGGCAATTATCTAAAATAGAAATTCAATACATAACAAACACTCCAACATAACTCATTATTTACATCATATGTCATTAGACCTCACTTACTTTATCTATCTCTCTTACTTTATTAATTAATATTGACATTTTTCTCTCATACTTTTCGGACAAATATAGCTTTAACAAAAATTATATTATCTCTCATGTTTTATATAAACTAGTTATTTCTTAACATCACTGTGTGGACATTAAGGTCACGTTTGATAGCTATAATAATATATGACAAGATAAAAAAAAACTGTGATAAGAGAATCAAGATTAAAATCAAGATAAGGATAAAATTAACTTTTATCATTGTTATTTGATAGATAAGATACAAATTAAGATAAAAATAAGTAAAATGTTTAGTAGTCTAGATTAGTTTGTAGATAAGATGAAAATTAAATTTTTTATCCTTTTCAAATTATGAATATATTTATCTCATTTTAATAATAATTAATTAATTAACTATTGACTAATTAAGCTATATTATCTCTTTTGGTGACATTACTTTTATGTGACAGATTAATTAAGTGAAGAAATGTCTAATTACTTAATTAATACTTACTATAATAAAGTAATTTAATTAATTAATACTTACTGTAATTAATTTAAGCTAAATTAAAAATTAATAAATATAGGAATAATAATTAAGCTAGATTGAGGATTAATTAATATTAGGCTAAATTGATGATTAATTAATACTTAAGCAAATTTGAGAATTAATGACACTTATCAAGCTAAATTGAAGATTGATTAATTACACTTATGAGGCCAAATTGAGGATTAATTAATTACATTATGAGGCAGAAAAGGGTTCTTGTCTGCCTAGCCCCTTCGCCCCAGTAGCGAGAAGGAGTCTTGTCTGCCTAGCAGAAAAGGGCCTCGATTATGAGAACATAATGGTCGATTTAACAAATGGCCAGTAGAAGAAGGAGCCCCTAATCTCAATCAGCGTATGCATAATTGTGTGTATTTAGAGCTTATTTAATTGAAATTTTCTATTAATTAAACCCATATTTGTGCTTCCGGTTCAGCCATTGGGGCAGGTGCCGAGATTCGAATATGACAATTTGAAGCTCTTCGGTAAAAAATAAAAAATAAAAATCTTGCAGTCCACCTGTTCGTAAAGTCGTCGCCTCTCCCCTTTACCACCACCCCTTTTCGCCGCCTTGCCCCTTCGCCCGTCGCAGCGCTGCGCCTCCTCCCCTTTTGCAGTCTCGCAGCGCCTCGCCTCACCCTTGGCCCTTCTGAGGATTGCCGAATCAATTTAAGGAGAGGGTGACGAAGGATGAGACGAAGGAAACAATACAACACCTAGAGGAGGCCGACGGTGTGGCGAATGCGGCAATAGCGTTGGGTGGAGTCCAACGTAGAGAGAGAGGGAGAAAGGGAGAGAGAGAGAGGGTCAATCTTGGATACTGTAGCAATCAGATAAAAGTTATCGCACCCCTAGGTCGCGATGGCAGAACAATGTTTTACACCGGACTTTACGCGAGCCGAGATTATAAAACCTAACTTTCTTTTTTATAAATTTGGATACCAAACAGTCATATAACACTTTTGGATCAAAATATTTATCTAATCTTGACATAATCTCATATATTAAACATGATCTAAGACTTATGAAAATGAGGAGGGAATACAAACTTTTCAATTCAACGCTTTTCACGGAGTGCCTTTAGCTAGGAAATCAATTATAAATTTGACAATGTTTGTTTGCAATGCTAATCAGACAAATTGAAAGTATAGTTGGTTATCATTGGGTAGAGTTGACAATTAGGTCAGGCTAATCTAGCTCAGGACAACTATAAGCAATTCAAAATCGGCCAAGTAATAACTGGGTTTAGCAGACGAATTAATTGGGCTCAAAGTAGGTTTTTCCCAAAATGCTGGCTCTACCACGCTTAAGACGACTAAAATCCCAGCTCGAGGCCCGACCACTTGACACCCAGCCCAGGGATGGAATGTTGCAAAATGTTAGGTCTACGAAGGATTTCTTGGCATTTTGATTATAAATTAATCAAAGCCGCATTGCTTGGAAACCAGTTGTTATCCAAAACTTGTCTAATCTGCCCTATTTGAGATTGAAGATGACATTTCTCGTTTGTGAATGTGTTAAATTGAACTAGTAACCATAGTTTGACTTGTTTCTCTCATGGAGTCATTATAAAGATGTTGAACTGGTTTAAGATGCAATTTATGTACTTAATTAATTTATTTCTCATCATCAGTTGTGGAGAGTTTCCGAGTCAATATCCAATTCCGCACTTCTGGTGGCCAGTTTCTGACCTGTGATGGTGATGGGGGCAATATTACTGCTACAGAAGAGTTACCGTCTGATACAGAAACCTTTTTCTTGGAAAGAAATAACAACCGAATTCACATCAAACTCAAGACTGGAATATATATATTTTGCCACGTAGAGTAGTCTGATTGCAGTTCGTATGGGAAATAACCACAGCTGGCTCTGGAACTTCTCTGCAACTATCATTCAAGTTAGTTTGGACCTCTTGAACTTGTCATGGGAATATGGCATTTGAGCCTCACATAGTTGTTCGATAAATTACTATTTTTATAGGCACCAAAGAAGCATGATGGTATTATGCCCATTTGTTTAGGCTTCAAATGCCAAGGTTAGCATGATGGGATGATAATGCAGCAACATTTGAATTGATAATTATATCGAATAATTTGCACGAAGACTAGCATGAAGGTTAGCTGATCCCTGCAAAACTTCTTTATAATCAGATTCTTTATACTGCTGTATTTGACTTCTCAGTTGATATGTGATATTATTGTTGTATTCGATTTCTTGGTACTAGTTAGAACGCTTTTTACCATCAATATATACATTTGCCATTGCAGAAGCACAGGAACATCTTTATCACTGTAGAGGATTTCAATTTTCTCTATACGCATGGATCAATACTGTGAGAATACCTGTTGGCTGGTGGATAGCTTACGATCCCAATCCTCCACCTCCTTTTATCGGTGGAAGTTTGCTAGCACTCAATAATGCATTTTCTTGGGCACAGTAAGCCTAACTTTCCTAAAGTCAAACACATTGCAGTAAATAGACTCTTCAAGTTCCTTCGATTCACATGTTTCACCTGTCTGTTATACTTTGGTTCAGAGAGTACAACATAAAGTGCATAGTTGACCTTCATGCTGCACCAGGCTCCCAGAACGGGATGGAACAGAGTTATGGTAGAGATGGGACGACGGGTTGGCCATAACTCACATCATCTGGTTATATCTCACAAACTCTAAATGTGATAGATTTTCTCGCTTCGAGGTACCTTGGTCATAACTACACTGCAATTCTACAAGATGCTCAAGTTTTAGTCACTTCAAGTTTGTGAAAATGGACTACTTATATCCATTTTCATGTGATGCATGATGAATCGCTAGATCAATTTGCAAATGATTCATCAACACCAGAGCTGATATAAGCTCGCCTATCATGCAGCCATACAAAGTACGAGTGGATGCGTATTTATGTATGTCGGAGATTCACTCGTTTACCTTGTTAGGTCAAATCTCCTTGCTTTCTCAGGCTCCTTTTCGTGCCTATGGTTAATTTTAGATGTGTGTCCATTATATAGAAGCCTCTGTGTTGTTTCTCCATGAACTAATTGTGTTTCAGTTTGCTCCATCCTTAAAATTTTGGGCATTTGAAAGAAGTGAGTTTTCCCCATTCTGAATATAGCATTGCTATGATGCTTATTTTGTTCAATTCATTGCAGGTATGCTCAGCATCCTTCATTACTGGGGATTGAGCTACTAAACGAGCCATCTGCTGCCTCAGTTCCATTCGACACCCTAGCTTCATATTATAAACAAGGATACAAGATTGTTAGGAAATACTCATCCAAGCTTATGTCATATTTTGCCAAAGAATTGGCAATGCTGATCCATTGGAGCTATACCAGGCTAACTTAGACGATGCAAATACAGTAATCGACTTGCATTACTACAATCTATTCGACACTTTTTTTGTCAACATGAGCTCTATAGACAATATTCAGTATATATACAAGAGTAGGGAAACACAGTTACAGTCTTTGAATGGTGCAAATGGACTGCTTGTTTTCATCGGTGAGTCCCTTGTTCTTACGCCAGTCTCTTGAACGATAATTTTTCTTTCTCTGGAAGCTATGTACAAGATTTTGCTCATTCATTTCCAGATAATTGATACATACATGAATGCAGGGGAATGGGTGAATCACTGGAATGTGAATGGATCCCAAACCGGTTACCAAGATTTTGGATGAGCCCAGTTGGAGGTGTACAATGCTGCTTCGTTCGGATGGGCTTACTGGAGACTGAAGAATGACCGGAAGCACTGGGATTTTAAGTGGAACGTACGCCAACAACTACCTCCAACTACAGCTTGGTAAATATTTTCTTCAACAATCCTTTTCAGCTCTACCATACTTGATGCCTATTAGAATTATTGTGGCATTATGCCATTAGATTGTTCGTCCCCGACTCGTAGCATGACAAACTTGAGCTTTGCACTAATTTTCTTGAATCAATTTTGTTGCAGGTTGTTCCTCATGCAGGTGAAGTTGGAGTTGTGCGATGTTTCTTGGATTGGCATGCGGCTTCTACTTCGTTTATGGTGTGTAGAGTCGCACACTGTCACAATCTGGCATCGAACACCAGCAGCTAGGTGATAGGATATGGCCCAACACAAGTAGGCCTTGAAATAAAGCTCGGTCCACAAAGAGTTCAGCAACTTGGCCCCCAAGAAGCCCACCAGCTCGGCCCCCGAGTAAAGCCCACCTCTAGGCCCATGAAAACTCTATAAATAGAGGCTAGAGGCAGAGCATTTATTTCATTTAGTCTTAAGAGCTTTAAGATAATTGTAACGCACGAAAGTTGCAAATAAACTCTTACGCTTTCAGCCGTGGACGTAGATCTAATTAACGATCGAACCACGTTAAATCCCTGTGTTATTACTCTAAAGTTCAGCTCGAATTACTGTTAATAACCCCCTAAAAACCAGATCGATCACTGGCGCCGTCTGTGCGAATGAGAAATTTTTGTGCTCAGATCGGTTTTCGGGAATTAACAGCCATGACGAGAATAACACGATCAAACACATCCAGAACGATGAACGACAACAACGAGGGCGTGCGGACCCGGCCAGCAGGTCGGCGCCCCGGCAAAGAACCAGCAAAAGAGTCGACCCCAGAAGGAGCCCCTCAAGACCTGGATGAATGTGGCAACACAATCACCTCGGAGGCGGAAGAGGACCAAACCAGCCGAGGTGAGGAGGATTCATTGCCCGTACAGCAAAACCTCGACGATGCCATTAAAGGTTTCTTAGAGGAGAACCGAGAAGGCCTCCACCAATACTTGGCTCGGAGACAAGTTCTCCCCCACCTCGCAAGGAGGGAGAACAGGCCTCGTCCTCGGCTAGACGACTGAAATCCCCAAGCGTCTAAATAAGGGATGGACGTCGTCATCGAGAAGCTCCACTTCGGCATCGGCACTACCAGGAGGAACAGCACAGAGAAGTTCCACCTCGTCGTCGTCCGCTGTCAGACGACGAAGACTACATCGGCGGAGGATTTGACATGTATGGGCGGATCGTCACCCCTTCACCAGAAGAATACTCCAAACGCCCCTCCCCGACAGATATAAGGTGCCGAGCATCCCGCCGTATGACGGAATGCGGGATCCACAGAACTTCCTGTCGCAGTACCAGTATAGCATGATCAACCAGCAGCTTAACGAGGTGCGCATGTGCAAGCTCTTCCCCGAGCTGCTGGTCGACAATGCCCGAAGGTGGTTTGACAGCCTGCCACCAGGCAGCATCGGCTCTTACACAGAACTGATCAGTGCCTTCCATCGAAGGTTCTTTGAGAAAGCCGAGCTCAAAACCACCCCGACTCATCTCCTCACCGTACGACAAGCACGAGATGAGCCAATCAGTGACTTTATGACCAGGTTCAACCGAGAGAGCCTAAAGATCGAAGACATCAATGATCTCCTCATCATCTCGGCTTTCCAGAACGGCATCCTGCCGGGAGTTCTCTACAAGGAGATCGTCAAATACGAGCCCCGAACTGGATCGGAGCTCTGGCGCATAGCGGATCGTTTCGCCAAAGCGGACGAAGCAGACCGGAAGAAGCGCGAGGCCGACAAAGCAGTCTCCTCCGATAGAAGAAAGGGGGACGAAGGCCGAAGCCGAGATCGACGCAGCGCACTTGACAGGCTGCAGCGCGCACCCCTGCAGTCCAGGCTCGGACCGCAGAGAGGACCCTTGGAGTCCAGACTCGGACCTCTCCAAGGGCCAGAACGAAGTCAGTACATCCCACTGACGAGGCCAAGGGTGGAGATCTTCGAACTGCATACCGAGCTGTTCGAAGAGCCCCATCCGATGCTAAAGGGGAAAAAGCGCCGACCCCAAGACAAGTACTGTTCTTTCCATAAGGACCACGGTCATGACACCGAGGAATGCAGAGACCTCATGACCGACATTGAGTATCTTGTCCAAGATGGTACACTGAAGAAGTACCAGGTGCGCAGCCGCCAGCCCGGACAAAATAAGGGCAAAACCGAGGCCGAGGTACTTGCACCCCTCCCACCGACAAGAAAACAAGGCGGGACCACGACAAAGAGGACGATGAGCCTTAGTACGATGGGGTTGTGGCCACTATCACGGGACTTTCCCTCGGCACTACGAGGTCCTCCCTCAAAACCGAGGCCCGAAGTCCTCCGCCAGGCGAGCCTACACACAAAAGGCTGAAGAAGAGCGAGGCCATAATCTTCTCCGATGCCGACCCCGTCCCCGCCTCAGTACCCCACAATGACGCCATTGTCATTCAGGTCGTGGTCGCCAACAAGCTGGTACACCGTGTATACATTGACACCGGTGCATCAGTGAGCATTCTTTTTAAAGATTGCTTCGACAAGTTGGAGATCGATGACGCCCGCCTCGCACCTGCACCCCTTCCGCTGCGAAGTTTCGTACAAGAAGAAACGCGGCCATAAGGGATCATCTCGCTCCCAGTCACGGTGGGAAAAGCACCGACGAGCTCCACTCAAGTGGTGCAGTTCTTCGTCGTAAGGGCCACCTCTCCATACAACATCATCCTCGGCCGAGACTGGATGAATGCTGTGAGGGCCGTGTGTTCGACGTACCACCTGACGATCAAGATCCCTACAAAGGGGGGGATCGCCGTGGTCTGAGGTGACCAAAAGAGGGCCAAGGAGTGCATGCAAATTGCCCTAAGAGGAGTTGAGACCATGTCTCAACACCCACA
>JAYDZE010003420.1:0-10869 GCA_034509125.1 Monilaria moniliformis
ATTTACTTAATTAATTATTTTCAAATTATCGTCGAAACCCTTGTCCGACGATCGAAAAATCACTGTTCCGACTAGCCTCTTTTTAGGGATGTTACAGGTCTAGTGACTGTGGAAGGTGGACACCTTCCCGGCACAAGTTATGAAAGGGTGACCGAGGGAGGTGGCCACCTCCCTGGCACATTAAGATCAGATATGTCTTATGAAGAAGAGAAATTAGATTGCGCAATCGAACTTTAAAATCACAAAGGAATTTAGTAAACTTAGGTCTGTTTAAGATAAAAGCCATGTGCTTTACTGTGAAGGTGTGATAATATTTTCAAATGATGTGTGTATATTTTTGGCATGTGTTCACTGAAAACTGTTGTACTCAGCCCGACATATATTTATAAATGTGCAGGTTGAGTCGTGAATGTTGGGGAGGGTGTGCTGAATACATCTATAATGTTCCTTTTCTAGACAAGGCTCTCAGAGGTGCATGTTTTCATACATGTCACCGCGTTCTACGTTTTTCCGTTACGTAAAAGTAT
Source organism: Monilaria moniliformis (assembly GCA_034509125.1). Lineage (NCBI taxonomy): Eukaryota > Viridiplantae > Streptophyta > Magnoliopsida > Caryophyllales > Aizoaceae > Monilaria > Monilaria moniliformis. The sequence continues at coordinate 528 of JAYDZE010003420.1, forward strand.
GAATTAAGGAATAGATAATGTGTATTCCTTCTAAAACTCTGATTTATCATTTTCCTTATTATAAGACTATTCTATTCGACTATTCTAGTAATCAGTATATTTCCATTGATGAAGTTATCAATGAATATAGCGAATTTGCTACCCCTTTCTAATCCCGCTTCTTAATCCCAACCTCCCACTCACGATAATCGAACTTTATTATCCTTAATAAAGTTTGGCCGTGACATAATTGTAGATGCTTTTATCCGTGCAATCAATTCTCACATTTTCAATTGCACATTAACATTTAATTAGCAAAGTGGATAAAATTAATATCATTTGAATTGTACCAATAATATTGGCCAAATTAAATTAACAAAATAATTTATTTGAAAACTAATTTATATTTTATGACCATGAAAACACTGTAAATTAATTATAAATTGTGATTTTCCCAAAATATGTATATACACAAAAATAAAAAGAGATAAACAATCAACCTAAGTTTATCTTCATTGACATGCAATCTAATATTCATTGACAATTAATTTTACTAAATGTCACGACTTAATATTTATGAGATATGGTATTATATATTAAATTTGAACTATATCAAGTTTACACACTAAAATGTACCGTTCTATATTATATATAAACACTTAATAATTAAACCTTTTAATATCAATTTAGCGTTGAACACCAAATATAAAATTTCATGTAATTATTTACAATTAATTAAAGTGGAGGTGTCAGGATAATTGCTTAAATTTGAGGGTTTAAGCTAAAAAACATCGGCATCACCGAACACCAAAAAGAATAGAGAGAGAGAGAACATCTATCTGCTATCTTGCGATACAGATCGAATTTGTTCGTTCGAATTGAACTCTATCTCCGGCGGCCATACTTCTATGAGTATTGGCGTTACGCTGTAGTCGAACCACGAGTTCTTCTCAAGGTCTCTTTTATTCTCCTTCTAACCCAGAATTAGCGATATGGAGCCGCCGGCAATACAAGAGGGCAGCGGCGGCGGAGTGAGGCGGCAGCAACCTCAGCAACAAGCCGGAATGGGACAGATGCTGACCGGAGTAATTAGGATAGCTGTCTTCTGGTATTTCGCCTCTAAATTCTTCGGACCAAAGCGATCGCCCACTCAATCGTCAACTCAGATCTCCAATCTCTTCCACAAAGGGGAACTTTTGGTTCGTATTTTCTATCAGCTTCTATTGTTTGTATGTTTCAATTGGAGCTTAATTTGAGCTGTGCAATCTCCACTACATGTGTATTCATGTGTGGAATTCACTGGTTCGTGGCAACGAATGCGTAATGGATAATTAGCTTCCATAATTAATGTGCGTGGCGTGCTGGTTTATGTTCGTCGATTTTTCTTTTACTTGTTTCTGAAATTATGAATTTGACGAAAATCAGTGGGTGGTTATGGCTCTGCCGAAGCCAGAAATCTTGTCTATGGCTAATTGTTGAGCTGTGGTTCTCGACATCATTCTTACATTGAAGATGGACTTCTTAACTGATTTTCCTTATTGCCTAGATATATGATCTTTTGGTGGATCAATGAATAAATCATCCATTGGATGAGATTTTTGGTTCCTAGTTTTTGCTCACTAGTGTATTTTTGGGTTCACTGAAGCAAATCTAATAACTCCAGTGCTTTTCTGAAAATACTATGTTCAGTATTACGCCACTCTTAGCGTGATTTAGTTTGATAAATACTACATTTAAGCAGCACCATGATCTATAGAAGTTTGATAATCACTGTTGCTGGTTCACTCATTCCCCTCCCCATTGGGGCAGTGAGTAGTGGAGGGAGGAGCTGGTTGACATAATACTATAACACCGTTGTAACAGCATTGTTCTATTAAATGGAAAGTCTAATTTGATAAAACAATCAACATTTGGCACTTACTTGATCCACATACACATTTCTTTGTTTTCAGGACATGTGGTTGTATGTATCTGAGCAAGAGAAATTTAGTGACTTTGGAAGTGAGGCTGCTCTTGTCTGGCAGGAGACAAATATACCTTATGCAGCTTGGACTCCAGATAGTACCAGAACTCTGTCATTAAAGTATCAACCTACCAAGGTGCTGGTTATTCTGCTCGTAGACTTGATATCAGATTCCTGATTTCAACTAATTGGCTAGTTTTTTGTATTTCACTTCTGATTCATTATGAACTATTCTACTGTTACCAGGCTTTAAAATCCAATGGGAGTCTATATGCCCATGTTTTCTTTGCCAAGTCTGGCTATCCGCCAGATCCCAAGGATCCTGAGTACCAGCCATTGGCAGCTTTTGGGCGGACCCACTGTGAGATTTTGCTGACCTATTTAGTTTTCTGTTGCACACTGGCTCTCACCATATTGGGAATGTCTAAGATCTAATAAGCTTTTGTTTACATGTATACAGCTATTGTTGTATATTTGCCCAAGTCAAAGTCTGACAAGAGGAAGAGTTTGTTAGGGAATTCAGAAGACTCTAGTGATGATGAAAAGATCTCTGAGGTAACTGTTATGTTTTCCACTTTCTGGTTCATTGATACCTATATTGTGTATGCATGTTTCTTGTAATTTTCGGTAAACTTTGATACAGTTATCGAATGTTCAACTGTCAGATTATCCTTTGGCATTGTATCAAGAATTTTATGGTACTATTTTGCTTCAGGTAGCGAAAGATGTTCAAGAAGAAGAGAAAGAGGATGAACCAGCAGAATGGAAGTCATACTGGAAACCAAATATTACCATAAATCTGGTTGATGATTTCACAAGGTTTAATTGTCTAAACATTAATTGTTTATATTATCTGCTTTTTCATGACTGATATTGATAATATTTCTTAGTTTATTTGAATTACTTTTATTGAACTGCTATTTCATGATTACTACATGATAAGTTTGCTATTTTGACAAAAGTGATAAGCAATTGCTATTTACCATTTTGTGGCAGATATCCAGAGAATGCAGTTCCTCCAAATATTGCTCCTTGTATCCTTGAGAACTCTTCATCTTTCGTTTTTTTAAAATTTGTATTGCAAATCTACATGCATTATAGAGATGTCGTGTTTTAAGTTTACTTCGTGCTGTGATTTGAACTAGCTTTTTATCTATTTATTTGATAGGGTGCCTACAGTTTTCTTAAGACACATTGACATTTTTTTTCCATAGCACTCAGATTAATGCAATCATGACTAATTAACTAAGTACTTTAGTTTAAACATTGTTTACCTTATTTTTCGTGATTCTGTTTTTGGAACTGCACTTTCATCATGAAACATATAGTTTATGTTACTTAGTGATAGTCCTATTCTAAGGAAGAGTTTGAAATGTTATACTGTCTATGTTTGGGCGGTTAACTCCTTTGTATTTGCACCATGAAAGCTTCACAGTATCTATTCCCTGACTCAAATCATTAGACATGAACATTGAGCCTACTACAGGAAATTACTACCCGACTGTCTTCTTCAATGAGTTTTGGTTACTTCGGGATAAGTTAATACAACTCAATGAGACGGTGAATGAATTGCCACTAAATCTGGAGGTTGCTCCCATTAGCATGACAAAATGGCAACTCTTCCTACAGATTGACCAATCATTCCAGGTTCATAGGAGTTACGGAAGCATGCTCGAAGGGGAAGCTGATGAACTTAAGGTATGATTATTAATCATATCATGTTTATTCATGTATGAGGCTTGGTACTATTGAAGGATAATTTAAGTATTCAATACTATGGATTCTATTGCTCTTTATTAATGTATTAACATTCAAACTGGGTGCCTAATTGTTTGGCTGTTTCAACAGAGAGTTTTTCTGGAAGGAAACCCTATTCTTTTAGCAGTTACCATGGTTGTTTCAGCTCTTCACTCAGTATTTGACTTCTTGGCTTTTAAAAATGGTAATGATATTTCCTCAATTTGTGCACTTATGATGAGCATGCATTTGTATAAACTGCTGAAGTATTTAATTATGTTTACAGATATCCAGTTCTGGAATAAAAACAAGTCGATGGAAGGGTTATCTGCAAAATCTGTTGTTGTGAATTTCTTTTGTCAGCTAATTGTCTTCCTCTACCTGCTTGACAATGAAACTTCTTGGATGATACTTGCAAGTTCTGGAATTGGATGCTGCATTGAGTTTTGGAAAATAGGGAAAGCTATGCATATTGAGGTAACTCATTATTTAGTGTATGCTGAATGTTATCAGTGTCAGTTTAGATAGTTCATGCTTTCAAACACTAAGCTGTGCTGGAACTTTCGTGTTTGTTTCCCTTCCACTCAGGTGGACAGAACTGGTACGATACCTATGCTGAGATTCCGTGACCGTGACTCATATGCTACAAACAAGACAAAGGAATATGATGATCTTGCTATGAAGTACTTGACATATGTCTTGCTCTTCCTTGCTGTCTGTTTCTCTATTTACTCTCTAAAGTACGAACGCCACAAGAGCTGGTATTCGTGGATCCTTTCATCCCTTACAAGCTGTGTCTACATGTTCGGTAAGCATTTTGGTCGTGTTTTCAGATATTTCTTTCATCCTTGTGTGTGTAGCAAACAGTTTAGATTTCTCTTGTTTCTTTAAAGAAATTCTTCAGACCTCTTTTCTGGGATGGTGCCAAAACTATTGAAGCAAATTTCTTGAATTTGATGTTTCTGTTCAAGGTTACACACCATGCTATCTTACATACATAATGACATTCAATTTTCTCTGCTGCAGGTTTTATCATGATGTGCCCTCAGCTTTTTATCAATTATAAGCTAAAGTCTGTCGCCCATCTACCTTGGAGGCAGATGACATACAAGTTTTTGAACACAATTATTGATGATCTGTTCGCTTTCGTAATTAAGATGCCAATACTACATCGACTATCAGTCTTCCGTGATGGTGAGTTGCTGGTAGAAATTTTCAATTATGTGAATAGAAAATCTGAATCAGGGAACTCAATTAATTTTTTTAAAAACAGTGATAATTAAACACACATCCACAGAGAGGTTTGATTCTGGTAAGGTGGATGATGCAGAAGTTATATAATGAGAGATGAGTTTAGTTTGTCTTGGAAGATGAGAAAAAAAAAACACAATAGATGATATGGTGAAGGCACATATATGCTTCAGTTGTGTAGTCTTGTAGTTTCTTATACTTTGGTAACTTCTGGTTGTGCAGATGTTATATTTTTGATATATCTTTATCAAAGATGGAAGTACCCGGTTGACAAGAAACGTGTGAATGAGTTTGGTTTCGGTGGGGAGGACGAGCAAGCCTTGACCGCAACTACAGATTCAACACAACAAACGGAAGAGGACAAGAAAACTAACTGACCTAGTTGTGACCGAAACAAATTGATACCTTGTAACTCAATAACAGATTAGTCATGGGATTGTTTTTGTTGCTCATATTTATATGCTTATTATTTAATGTTTGCCGGGACATGTAGGTGTTTTTTTGACGTGTGACTGGATTGTTTTTTTGAATAGAAGAAGACTACACTACTTCTAGACTTCTGGATTCAGCATAGTAAAGTTGCCATAGGCCCATAGTAACTATACTAGTAGGTCATTTTGTTCGGTTCCATTTTTGGGTGACTCATGCTACTAAGCTCCTCTTACTTGGCTGTTGATTCCCTTTATTTTTTATTTTTATCGTAAAGTCAAATTTAATTTCACTAGTTTTTTATTCACCTCATAGAAATATAATGACTTGATTAGCTTATGAAAATAATATGGCCAGTTAATTCTGAAAATCATGAATTTTGGTTGGCTTTGTGATCGAGTGTTCGGCGTTTGGTGCATGCTGTCGTTAGGACATAACTCTCCCGATTCAAAGTAATTTGTGTGTTTACCTACTTCCCAATTACTATTGGTTAGTAAGTGGTAAGATCGGGTGTCGATCCCACGAGGAGATGCTTTGTATGCCCTAGTTGAGTGTGTTATGCTTTGTATGCCCTAGTTGAGTGTGTTATGTAATGGGGTTGGCGATGCCGCCATGCCTTAGGGTAAAAGGGGAACTATCTGCTGGACACGGAAGAAATATTTATGCAAAGATAGAAAGGAAATGACAACTCACTACTGCTACTTGACTAGTGGTTACAGGTGCGAGTTGAGCTATTGACATGTGTGTGTGTTAACTAAAGGAAAAACTGTTTAAGAAAACTGAACAGACTTCGCTAAATGAACTTGGGTTTATTATTCTAAACTAAACTAATCTACCTTGGCGTAGTTAACTAAAGGTTTAAAGGAGAGGCTGAAGTGGTTGCAGGTGTAGTGGGCGGTTAGGTACTATAGGGTGCTAGATGTCTCTCTTTATCTAGGTGGGGACTGAAAGTGGTCCCTCTAGACATGTGCTCCTATTAGCTGTGCTGGATAACTAACTTTTGGAATGTATCGACACTGCTGCAACTTTTGTTGCAGGAATATGAAAGACGGCTGTAAATGGTAACTTAACAAAACAAACTGGATCATCCCTTCCAACTCCTCAACCCTACTTTGAAGGATCAGGAAATCGGATTTGTGCCTGGAAGTACTCGGGTGGGTGCGATCTTTAGCTATTTGTACAACAAAATTGTAAATCACGCCTTTAAACTGCCATATGGAAACGTTACGTTACCTACCTAAACTACTTAACACTTGCATTCATGAAAACAACGAAACCTCTAACTAACTTAAGAAGAATGATGAAAACTTGTTGAAAACATGCTCAAGACTCGACGCAAAAGATTTGTTAAACTAGTAGAAAATGCGAGAACTTCACAAAAGCGAGAAATGACTTGCGACGAAGATTTAAAACAGATAAGAACTTAAAATTTAACGGAAAGAAATTACAATACTAGATTGTTTGGAATATCACTTGACAATAAGAAAATAATAGCAAGAACTAGAACAAGATGCATTAAGTAAATCTAGCTAAGAGAACTACGGCTAAGGCGAAAACGGTTGGAATTGGTGCGGCTAAGGATGGAATTCAGGTCGGAAGATGAGGGCTGAGCAATGAACTCCAAATTTGACTGACTAAGTGACCCCAAAAACTTCCAAACTCTCAAACTTTGGAACTTCTCTTCGCGGAACCCCTCTCTGCCTTGATTCTGTCGCCTTTTATAGAGCCGAGTAGGGTGCAGTTGGGATCGCCCGCTTCGCACCCCACTGGTTCTCCTACTCCGAGGCTCACTCCTCAAATATGTTTAAGTCTTTCCAATGCATCCTGCTCGGTCTTTATGGCCTATTTGTTGGTACTTCTTCTCAGTTTACCTCCATCCATGCCCAGACTGCCCAGATTGCGCACGACGAATTCTACAACTCTTTTGCCCTAGACCTGCACTTCTTCTATGCTTTTGTCATCACAATTTACGCAAGTTAGACCGGTAGAAGGGCTATTATTTAGGCGATCACGTTTGTTTATTGAGTTCTCATCCGGTTTTAAGTACTTTTCATTGTTAGGAAGAAGGTTGAATAAGAAAAGAGATGAAAAGGACAAAAGAAAAAGCTGAATTTTGGGTAAATTTGGGATGCAGAGAGTTCCACGCGGCCGGGTAGAAATGTGCATTACTTCCACGCGGCTGAGTGGAAGTGAAGAAACTCCCAAGAGACCTCCACGCGGCCGGGTAGAAGTGTGTTCCACTTCCTCGCGGCCGGGTCAAAGTGTAGAAGTCCCAGAGAGTTTCACCCGGCCGGGTCAATGTGTGCACCACTTCCCACCCGGTCGGGTGAGAACTTAAACTCTCGAGAAACCTCTTATTGAGCTTCCACAGGAGTCTAGGTTTAAGTAATTAAATATCTTAATCTTTTGTGTCGAAGGTGTTTAAATATCAATCTGGATTTACAGAGCTTCCACATGAGTCTAGATAAATATTAAAGAATTTTGAGACTTGTTCAACTTATCTTAATTCTACAATTCTTCTGACATGTTTAGTGTCGTTAGAGTGTAAAATAGACACAATCTCTTATGCCATGAAATTGAACTAGGAACCTAGATTTGAGTCAGTTATTTACAATAATCATCTGAAACATATTATGGATAACCTTTTTCATCTTGTTGAAACAAACTTTTGCCTTTGATTTTCTTTGATCATTTATTCTCAACTTCTTTATATTTATTATGTTTTCCAAAGTTTTCCATTTTATTTTCGGGTTAAACAACCAATTCACCTCCTTGTGGATTCGACCCCTAATTGCTACTTTCGACACTGTTCTCTTACAGTTAGAAGTGATTTTAGGGTATTTTATAACTTGTGTGCAGTTCTTTATTAATCGAATATATACTCTAAAATACGCATCAAGTTTTTTGGCACCATTGTCGGGGAGCAAAAGGTTGTTTAGTCTGTTGTATTTATTTTTCTTTTTCTTTTACTTTTTTCTTTTCTTTTTTGTTTTACACAAGGTGCCGTGATCCGTGCGTGTTGCTTTTGTAGGAGGATAAGGTTGTGAAGTATCCCCTGGATCCATAAGTGTAGACTCGGCGCCGCCTTAAGCTTATCCAATGACTATAAACAAAGGCGTTAGTTGGGAGACAATGTTGAGGATTTAATTCCAATGAAGGAATTTTCCCTTTTCCTGGATCTTTGCAGGATGATATAGAAAAATTAATTAGCCAATTTCATTTACAAATCTGCTATCTAGAACGCACATAAGAACATAATTTTGAATTTAAATCCTAAATCATGCTGCTACGGATCAGAATACTTACAGTAATTAGATCTCCAAAGATCTAATGAGTGCTCGCGTATTCTCTACGTGTAGATCTTGTTATCTAACCTAGATCTTCTAACCTATTCCCAATTCCAGGTTTAAATACTGATGTGGACAGTAGCTATCAAATCCTATAGAACTAGAGTAAGAAGAAAAAAAGAAAGAATACAGAGAATCACGTGATTCTCTGTAGGGAACGTGAATAATCATATATTTCTTTCTTCTCATTTCTCTCTTGTTTATAGAATATGTATTGGTTAGGTTAGGGATTCAAGAAAATTTGGACTGGGCCTCTCTATTGGGATTTTACTAATTAAATTAAGCTCTAATTTAATTCAAGCCCAATAGAATATTAACTTGGACCACTATAGAAATTAATATTGATCTAGCCGTCCAAATCCAAATTACAGATAATCTGGGCTTCCTTTTTAATTAATTTATTTCCCTTGTTTAAGATTCTAATATCAATTAATTAATTTAAATCTGCTGATGGCTTTAATTAATTAACATCTCTTACTAGGAGTGATTTATTTCAAGAACATTATTTATTATACTGGAATTAATTCCAACCGGCCGGGTCTCGTATAATAAATTCTTTTTCTCGAACACCTCTTGGGGATATTATCAACCTGGTCCTCCAGTACACGATTTAATGCAATAACAATCCTAGCACCACTAGATATAAATTACCACTACCCAAGATATCAGGATTCTTGGGTTACGAAAAACCTGCACCTTTTGATAAGTCAAAGTAGTGCATAATTAATATTGTATGTTCAATGTTATATACAAAGATTAAGAAATACATAATCACCGAGATCTCGTCTTTCAGTAATCAGCAAGAAAACTTATCTTAATGTGAATCATTCAGTGCTATACCACACCAATGTCATTTGTTTACCAAGGCTAGTAAACGATTGGACTGACACTGCAACCTCTCATGCTAGATGGTCTTTGATTTTTTATGCTAATTTTACCATTTTGCCCTTCGTTTATTCATCTATTTACCGTTATGCCATTTTTTGCACAATTTTATTCGCTTATCATATGATATCATATATCACATTTCTATATATCAAGATTTAGCATTTAGTCCCTAGAATATTCTTATTACACTATATTCTTCAACATCATTCATTTTCCTATACTTGTCACTTAATGCTCATTATAATTTACTTATATCATATATCCTTCCTTATATATAGCTTATAACTTTCGCATTCTTCCTCATAACTCTATATCATTTTACTTATACTATCGTATTTTCTATCACATATTTTCATATTATCATATCATCTAGCCCAACTCAGGGCACCCATAGCCCGTTTTGGGGCGTTTATAGCCCGCACATGGCGCACATTTCACATCTTATCTTATCATATAGCCCATCATGGGCGTATATAGCCTACTTGGGGTTCACTTATCGTCACTTTATGTATCATTATTTCCCATTTCACATATTTTTTTACTTATTTCATACGTTATTTTAACTCATTTTTCCCTCATTTTATCTTTCATTTTCATTTCTCTTTCGACTTTCCCTTCTTTTTCTTCATTAGACCATTTCTTGGTCTATCACTTGACGCTACCAAGATTCAAATTATATGGGGTGGCCAGTCCCATATAATCACTTTCTTGGTCACACGGGAAATTCTATCCCGTACTTTGACAATTT
>JAYDZE010003431.1:0-10869 GCA_034509125.1 Monilaria moniliformis
CCAAAACTCCACACCGGAACCGAACCGGTACTCGATTATACGGTTATCGGTTACCCGATAACCGGCCGGTTCCGGTTACCCGATAACCGGCCGGTTCCGGTTCACCGATAACCGGTAACCGTATAATCAGCCCTAAAGAAAATGTCAAAAGTTATGATTTCATGTTCAAGTTTCAAATGCTATGAAATTGCCCAAAAATCAACGAAAAGTCCTTCAGTTTTTTAAAATAATGTATATTTGATTGTAATACGAATTTTAAGAAATATTAGATAAAGTATTGTGAGTGGATAAATTGTGAGGACACATAGAAAATTGTAAATAAGTGAAGATAATAAATTAGAATTTATGTTAAAAAATAGTTATAAAAAAGAAGAAGTGTGCACTAATTGCTTTCCCGATAACAAAATCGACCAACATCCAAATGACGTGGTCTCATTACATGGGCATTTGAGGTAATAATTTCATTAGAGTTACTAATGCATATTTAAAATCTGACTCAATCAATCATTAATTTAACACCCTAAAAAAGAAGAATAAAAATTTATTTAAGTAAGCTAGAAATATTGAGCAATCAAGACCCTTTATTGTCAAAAGATAATAGGCGTAGTGATATATAGAAATTAAATTATCCAATTGGAAATTATATCAATAGATTCAATACCAAGGAAGATTTTGACGTGAATCTAAGATTTTATTTCTTAATATTTAAGCCCAATTATAGAAGCCAATTTGGGCCCCTTCTGTAATAGGCCTTACTATTATTTAGCCCAAAAATAAAGCACAATTTTCAAGTTTTGAAAATGCTGAAATGCTAGCCCAGTCCACCTCTCTATAGTTTAAAAATCAAGCATATAGAAGTGATACAACAAATGGAAACTCAATTTTGTAAGAAACTAAGAATACACTCTTCTATGATAGTAATAGATTGTTAAAAATAATATGTCTAGGTAATGTGGTATCTGTTTCTTCTTGTGTCTTTACTTACATTTTTAATATATAAAAAAGTACATATATAAAAAAGTACATATACATATTTACGGACGTAAATTAACTTTATTACACCTGTTGGTATCAAAGACACACAACGAGCACTAAATGTGCTCGGTAAACTCTATCTTATTCCGAGCACAAAATGTGCTCGGAAACCTAGCCGCTGTGCAACTTCCGACAACAGTTGTGCTCGGAAAGTTGTCCCGTCATTATTCCGAGCAAACTTATGTGCTCGGAAATGTTCGAGTTTCCGACCACGTAATGCTCGGTAAATATAGCGACGACCTGTTTACCGAGAAAATATATTGCTCGGAAAGTGCTCGGTAATTTTGTCTTAACGAGCACTTTGACCATATTTCCGACTAGTTTGGTGCTCGGAAAAAGCCGTTTTTTTTTGTAGTGGATCCGCACGGTGATTAACATAACATTGGTTAGCCATCTATGAGAATTTCATTATTTCGCATATTCTACTTTTATAGAAAATGTAAAGTATAAACTTGCAAAATATCACACCATTTTCTTAAGAGGCCAGTGACCTTAGAGTTTTTTTTTTGTTTATTTTATTTAAATTATAATCAATTTTTTTCTTTTTTGTCTTTTGTCACTTAATATTTGTGGGGTACGCACCATTTTGAGTGGATTTAAATAATGGGGATCAGTGAACAGTGATTAATTTATAAAATATCCGTTTCATAACATTTTATCCGAGGCTAAGCTTGTTAATGGAGGAAACTTTCATTTGGAGTTCATCAACATAAATGGCCAACCAATAGATATTTTAACAGTGATGGCATACAAGTCTGATAAGAGCAAGAAGTAAGTCAATACTGTTAATTAAGAGGGATGGTAAAGAAATTAATTTGTGATCTTCACTTTTGAAAAATTAAACCAATACAGTGAACCAAGCATTATGGAAGAACTCAAACAATATTGGAGAAAATGGAGTGTTTGGCATTGGAACAGAAAGCCTATGTTAGAAGGTTGGATGAAATTCGTGAAGGCTACTACATATATAACCATCTTATTAATTGCATCTGTCGTTGCTACTTGCTAGGTCCAGTGACTGTAACGTATAAATAGCGACCATTTTGGTAAGTAGATGTGATTAATAATGAAATACAACTGTAAAATGAATGTGTAGTGTGTAAAATGAGTGTGTTGTAGCAACTCAAATCGAATTCTGTCCTATAAAATTTATTTCACACTGCCGTACCTATCCTACCTTACCCTGCTCTCAGGAGTGGACTCAGAAATTTATATTGGTAGAAACTATATATTCTGAATTTCGAGTTTAAAATTTCGTGACAATAATTTTTTTATGTTTTTTTGTGATGATAGGAGTTTTTGCACAAGAATTCACACAAAATATTGAAAATTCGACGATATTATTCAAGTGAAAAAAATTAACTTGATAGGGGCTTTAAGCCTCTCATTGCTACTTATTGTGTCGGCCAATGCCTGCCCTACCATTGCATTGCATCCACGGCAAGCATCTAATGCATCATTTCTCCACCTCTTCGATCGAAATGCATTTCTTCACACATATATATGTATAAATTATTACTATCCACTTTCATGATTTTTTTCTTCTTCTTTCTCATTTTGTTTCTAGACATACGGACGATTTTTCCATTGGGTTTCGTTCGCCAGAAGGGTTTTAATGAGACTCAACTAGTTTGTATAATTGTATGTTTATGGGGATTTTTAGGTTTTTCTTTTTCGTTTTCACAATAAAATCTTTATTTTTAGTATTAATCATCAATAATAATTTCCCAAATAAAATATTAAAAAATGACAACCATACTATATAAAATTAATTTCCAAGAACATGGTGCTTTTCCAATCATCCGTACCCTAACATTACCTAAAAAAAAAAAAAAAAAAGCAAACACAGATTAATCAACCCACATTTTCCATACATAAAAAGGAACACAACCACCTCTATGATTATTAATAACGAATTTGTTTATCCTCCTCTAAAATTGATGACATCAAGGTCGAAGCGGAATTGTCATGGGCACATGAACAGGAAAGTCATTGATCTCATCCATCCATGGGCTCTTCTCCTTGGCCGGATCAATGGTCCTCAGCGCCCTCCACACGCCACTGTTGCACTTGAAACCCGACCCGAACGCGATCTGCCAGACTCGGTCGCCCTTCTTGATCCGCCCCTTCGCCTCCGCGTATGCCAGCACGTACCACAGCGAGCTGCTCGAGGTGTTCCCGAACCTGTACAGAGTCATTCTAGAAGGTTCCATGTCCCACTTGGTGAGATTGAGGTTCTTCTCGAGCTCGTCCAGCACTCCGCGGCCGCCGGTGTGGATGCAGAAGTGCTCGAACGCCAGCTTGAAGTCGGGGACGTAGGGTTTCACCTTCATCTTGAGCAGTTTCTTTGCGATCAATGTAGCTAAGAAGAGGAACTGCTCCGACATGGGGAGGACGAGGGGGCCGAGGGTGGTGATGTTGGTCTGCAGGGCCTCGCCGGCGACGGTCATGAGGTCGCGAGAGAGGGAGATGCCGAGGTGGCCCTCGGGGTCTTCCTCTTGGACCACACACTTGTAGGAGCGGTCGTCCGCGCCCTTGTGGGTGCGGAGAGTATGAGAGAGCTCGTACTTGGAGCGGCGCCGGTCTGAGGATTTGTTCGAGAGGAGGACTGCGGCACCGCCCATGCGGAAGAGGCAGTTGGGGAGGAGCTTTGATCGCTCCTTGCCGGCGTAGTAGATGTGGGTGTTGCATTCCATGCTCATCACAAGAGCGTATGTGTTGGGTTGCACCTGTTTTTCGCACTAGAATTAGTTAGGTCAAGTCTTCCTATATATTGAAAAATTCTAGTAATTAGAGATAATAATATTTTTTATAAAATTTACTAAATATAAGGTAAAAAGAAATAATTATTTGAGGGTGTTGGTACTCCCCCAGCATCCCTTGGATCCGCCCTTATATATATCCGCACTCACAAAATTTTTGTTTAACATATGTCTTAAGCGAATCAGTACATACTCTTGGGATGATCAAGCAAGAGAGTGAAAATATGATAAGAAATATCAAGATTTGGACCCAAATAATTTCCGAAGATATTTATAATTTTTTTGTTTTTTTTTGTGTTTTAATTTGGATCTTGATTTTTGAGTCTCACAGTTTATATTTATTTTTAATGTACATTTACAATAAAAATAACCAAACATTGACCCAGTAATAAAATATCTTGTTCTCAATCAAGTCAAAGTTGGTCCAAGAAAAACAACAACCCTGAAATTAATCATATACGTTGCAAAATGGGCCTAATCGTAGCTTGTCACATTAAAGTGCATTATTCGTTATCATCATCTAAAATTCGATTCTGTATTAATATGGAGTCACTTTTGGTTTTTAAAAATATACAGTTATACATTATAAAATATGTGCAATTATATTCATATATATGAAGATATCTATATATATATATTTATGAATTATGATTTGAATTATTCTGACCTGCAAAAGACGCTTGGCGAGGTCAATAGAAATGAGGCCAGCGCTGCAGCCCATGCCACCCAAATTGCAGCTGACAATATCGCCTCTAAGCTTATAGCGGTTGATGATCATGGAAGCCAGCGAGGGAATGGGGTTGAAGGAGGAGATATTGACCACCAGGATCCCTATATCCCTCACCTTCACGTCCGTCTTGGCGAAGAGGGCGTCGATGGAGCCGAATATCACCATCTCAGCCTCCTCCTGCGCGCACTCGAAGGGCCGCTGTGGCGGGAAGTCCTTGAGGCCGAGGGCGTAGGTCCGGTCGCCCAGCCCCGACCTCTCCAGAACCTTCCGGATGAAGGCGGCGCTCTCGTCGCTCACGATGGCGGAGACCTTCTCCGCCACCATATGCCTCGTGCACTCGAGCGAGGGGTCGGGCTTGTAGCAGGCGAAGTCGACGAGGTAGACTTTTCTCGGGCGGCTCATGAGGTAGATGGTGGCGAGCACCGCCATGAGCGACGTGCACGCCAACACGGCGAGCACGTTGTAGCGGAGGTGGTAGCTGAACAGCTGCTGCATCTCCTCCACCTGCGTCATCGACAGCTTCGCTGCTGCGGCCAGGAGGAGCGGGATCGTGAGGAGGTACATGGCGTTGGAGATGAGGTAGTGGTACCCCAGCTTCACGTATTTCAGCCGGATTGATCGCCGGAATTTGGCATCGTCGCTTTTCTCTTCTCCCATGTCTGCTGTAGCTGCTTCTTCAGTCACAGAGAGAGAGAGAGAGAGAGAGAGAGGAGTTGAGAGAGGTATTGGTGAGACAGTGGCGCTTTATATTAATTGGGTCGGCTTGATTTTCATGTTACATCTCGTTGAATTTGTGTATTTTTAATGTCACCTATATGTATTCAATACACGTTGATGATATGTAGGAAAATAGGAGATGTATCGCAGAAGTATTCGTATCAAATTTTGAGTTCATGTATGTCGATTATGAACACTTATATGTCATTGTTACGAACGATGTAACATACGTGTGTTGATTGAATATTATATATCACAAATATACATAAAACGTGTATTTACAGAGTGAAAGATCACATAGGATGATTATTTTTTTTCAATTCTATTGTGATCTATCCATTTTAACCATGTCAATACTCAAATTATAACAAACTAGTTTAGTAGGATGGTCACAAAATTGATATGGCTGGATGTGGAAATACATGCGTAAAGATGTGTGTACTATTTTCAACGCCACATCAAGTCAAAACATTGTAGTTCTGAGTTCTGAGGCTGAAAATTTTGAAAAAGAATTCGAAAAACTTAGCTTAGCATTAAAAAAATTAATCCATTGTCACATTGCATGATATAATTAAATTTAATTATATCATTAGCGGACTCAAAGGGACTCTGCCTTTGTGAATTTTCCTATAAATGCAAGAGACATTGAATTTAATAGGTGAAGCTAGGTAGGTTCTTGTACCTTTCAAAAATGAAGCCCTTCACCAATACTAGTAAATGTTACTCAGAGATCACATGGTCCCTCTGTAAAAGTTTTCTTTAATATAAATAAATTATACCTGTATATACGTATATATATATATATAGATATATGAACTACCCCTGCTTATATATGTAGTTGAATTTACTTGAGTTCGTTGAGGAATAAATTCGGAATGGCCCTATCGATGTCACACTTGTTGATTACAGAGGGTTTTATAAATAATTTAATTATATGTATATATGGGCAAATTTATGGTAGTTACTGCTTATGGCTTAACATATCTTATAGTATCTGCAACACCGTCTTCAAGAATTAGCATTAAACGTACAATTGTGAATCTAACTTATTGACGGGCAGCTTATGTCGGGTAATTAATGGATTTTCGGGTATTACCTGATACCCGAATATTTCACGCTTTCAATACACGATCTCGACCACGAAATCGAAATTGGCGGATATCGGGTAACCGATACCCGTTATCCAATTCACCAGCCCTAATTATGATGAATCGTGAATGTGATTTCTCTAAATCTTGAATTGTTTCACTCTACATTTAAGAAAAACATTTAATTCTCGGCATCTATATACAGTTGACTCCTAGAATTTGATTATAAGACAACTCTATAAATATATTTTTTTGAGAAAAAAAGGACAGCGAAATGAAAGGAACAAAAGAGGCGATTTTTATTTTTATTTTTATTTATTTACTTTGCATTTTCGAAATCTTGAAAAGATGGGACTCTTCGCATTCAATGGCTGTTAGATGTCGCAGTCAAACAAGAAAATTTGGATTTTGAATTTTCATATTTATTCACTTATAGACAAAGAGACAGAAGAATATAAGGAACAAACGCAGTGATCTTTTAAATTACTTCGCATTTTCGATCTAATAATGTAAACATGGGACTGCAAATCGAGTAATCGTTAGGTGTCTCACTCTCACGAGGAATTTTTATTTGAGATTATAAGATTTCATGTTACTCAATTTGTGGGTTAATGACAACTTGCCTTCTATAAGTAAATTAGTATTTCATCCATGCGATGCACGAATTTTTAATTTGCTTTATGTATCTCAGTGAGTGAGTCTCAATAAACAAATATGTATATGAGTGATTGATACAATGGAATGATATAGGAGTGAAGTCATTTTTCTGTCTATTTCAATTTCGACAATTAGCATATATCTCCATTTATCCTCAATTTGAAAATTGATATTAAAATTATTGCATTTTGGTTAGCACGGAGGTAGCTATAGCATAAAAATCATTTGACACAAGATTTCACCAATGTGTGGAATTTGTAATTAGCGGCAATAATGAATTCTCAATTGCAAGGTATTTACTATCTTGGTATATTTTTAATTTACTAAGATGGAAAATTTTATTGTAATATTATAGTTAACAATTATGTCATAGATATAGGTGGAAATGAAATAAAAATCGTTCTTATTCTGTTAATTAGAAACCAATGTAATTCACATGTATCTTGATTGATGGATGATTAAGATTAATTAACAAATCAAATTATGTTTTTTAATGCATAAGATAATGAATTCAAATGACATTATGGTTTATATATATGTTGCATATGCATCCAAAAAAGATAATTAGGGTAGAAAACAAGAAATTGCATGATTAGGTGTATGTTAAAATTGCCAAAAGTGGCATGAGAGGCACAACCCTAGAGATGAAATTGATTCAATTTTACTCAATGATATTGATAAGTGCAACGAGAGGTTACTTACTAGGAGAGAGAGGTAATGATAAGTTGATAACAACCTTGATTGGGCCCAAAAAATGTACTAGGCGTGCCATCGGAAAAATGAATGGCTTTAGAGGGAACTTTGAGCTATATTAATATATAAATGGTACAATTGGGCCTTGGAGGTTTTTTTTATTATAAAAATATAAGGCCTTGGAATGCTAGTTTTTGGGTTTTGAATATATTTTAATCCATCAAGGATCCGTTATTAGTAGTATAGACAAGAAAGTTGAAGCTCTTTTTTTAAAAAAAAAAAAAATTGAATAGCAATTCGAAGTTCAATAATATTATTCAATATGATCATAAAATAAAATAAATGAGTCAACTTTGTTTTAACCTTTATTTCTACTACCACTTACTGGAGTGGCAGTGGCAAGATAATGGATACACAAAATATATTTTTACCAGAACAAGTGATAATATTGGATACTAACTGCAACTAAAATGAGTAGTGATAAATGTATATAAATCGTACATATATAATTTGGTTTTTTCGATATTTTAAATTTAATTTAGTTTCTAAATATTAATTAATTTAAAATAAATTAATATATTGCATATTTATCCTTCTGCAATAATTTAGGAACAAATTAATTTTTTCAAATTAGATATCTGCAGATTCGGGAAAAGATTAACTTTTCTAGTGGATATCTATATATTTATCTCAAAATCAATTTTGTGGCCCTATTTGGAAGATCTAGCAAACCAATTTTTCAATCATATCTTTGAAAATATAATAGGAAAAATTTAGTAAAAATAATAATATAATTAATAATAAAATCATTTTAAATAAAATCAATTCAGTTTATAATATTTTGTCTGACGTTAAGCCTTGTCATATGACTCAAATAAGCCATGCATGAATTGAATTATTATTTTACAAATGTAGGGATATTTCCGAAAATGACTTTAAAGATAGAGTCAATATATATAAAAAATTCATCATTTTAAAAAATACAGATATAGAAAATATAACTACAACACATCCTTTTGTAGCTCAAATCTACCGATTTTCATTGATACATAATCCCACGTGGAAAATCCAAGAATTTAGGGTTGAAAAAAGGTGTATTTTTCATTTAACCACTGTCGTCAACAACTTGTCATGGTCTAACATTTCTCTTTCGGATTCTTAAAGACAACATGTGTTCAATTTTTGTTCAAAGTGGTTGTGCCCACTTGATTATCAATAACTATTTGATGGAAAACAATGAGAAAAAGGTCAGATATAGTACACTATCAAGACCAGGGAATTGATAGTTTCCTGGTGTCGATTTACTGTCAATTTGTAGTATCATGCTGTTACAAATTTACGATGAGGACAAGAGTCACTAGCCTGTATATACATTGCTATTCTCGTTCGTATGATCGTATAAACAAATATTATCCGAGCACATCTATTACTACAAAATTTTCTAACCACCACCAATAGAATTTGTACTATATGAGTACAAAATCACATGTGTATGCCCTTTTGGGTACCCCAATCTCCTGTCTTGTAACAGAGAGATTTAATTATTTCATACATTTGTAGAATTTGCTGTGTCGTCAGTAGATGTAAATGAAGGGAGAAGATGTAAAGGCTAAACTACTAGCTAATTGTTGAACTTATTCCGCAAGTGATAATTTTTCGAATTATGTAATTTTGTTCCAAATAAAAGAATTTTAGTGTAAACTATCTTTTTGAGGCGATTGTAGACTTTATTAATTCGCTCTTAAACTCGAGAGAGAGAGAGAGAGAGAGAGAGACAGAAATTGCATGCAGAGTGCAGTAGCGTGGAAGAAGCTATTTAGGGCCTCTTGGATTTAAAGCTAAAGCTGTCATCTTACACATCAGGCAGCAGAAGGTCCGGCCCACCCAACAGGTTGTATATTCTAATGCGTGTGTTGTAGGTGTTGGCCCTATTCAATGTTTCTCTACATGCCCACTTTTAGTGAATTTATACCCATTTTCTGGCAATTTTTTTAATTTAATTTGTAAAGCAAAATAGCTGTTCCATCTAGGTAACATAGATGCTAATTAAATGGTCACCACATGTTTGGTAGACAAACTCAATCATATATATATATATATATATGTGTGTGTGTGTGTTTGTGTGTGTGTATTGATGTATAGTATATCTTTCAATAGATCTCGTTTGAATTGTCACATGGGACCTACTTGCAACACTTGCAAATTGTAAGAAGAGTTAGCTATCCAATTTGCAGAAAAAATAAATGAGTTCACTTGCATATGAAATGATTTTTGCTGCAAAATGTCACATGCTATAGTTGTCGAGATAACATATATAGGCGTATATGAACAATGAAAACATAAAATAAATTTCTATTACCGATCTTAATGGGAACTTGTTTCTTTGTGCAACTGCACCAAACCTAAATCTCCACTAGTTTTCATAGCTTTTGTTTGGATAAGCTTCCCAGAATAAAAATAACCGTTTGACTTTCTAATTATAGGAAGATCGAATCAAAATTAATCATCTTGCAAGAAATGTTTAAACAACTGTGAACTAAAAGCGCAAAACCATGCAAGCATAGTCATTATGGTCATACTTGACATGGATCAATGGGCGGTTTCTACTTAAGATAAACTATAGCAATCCTCCCGTGCGATGCACCTGCATATTCTATATTAATAATTTAGAGTAAAATCAATATAATGATAATTTATGATAATATTATCAAATTGCATACATGAATATTTGTCACTTTTTCATGGATGGATAGAATACGATGTATTGCCAATATGAAATTTAATATGGTTTTACACAAATATTATTTCTGACTCAATTTCAAGATGATTTTTTTTAATGTTACAACTCAATTAAATTAGTTAAAAGATATATAACTCAACTGAAAAATAATTGAGCTTGATTGATCATATAAAGAAAAACTATAGCTCAATTATATTAATTGAACTCCAAAATTTAACTCTTTGAAGTCCTTCAAAACATCGATATTGATCGAGATAATAATGTATTCAGCTCAATTTACTTTTCAAACACAAAAATAGATACATCAACAACTACAATAGTGGTATGAATTAAGAAGAGAAAAATAACACTTTCATTAGTATTATTACATGTATTTGTCCGAATTTAGACAAATGATATCAAGGTGTATTCCGTGTCGGGGGGGGGGGGGGGGGGGGGGGGGGGGGG
>JAYDZE010003442.1:0-10868 GCA_034509125.1 Monilaria moniliformis
GATGGAATATGGGCTGTGTTGGCTTGGCTAGCTATTATTGCCTATAAGAACAAAGACAATCTCGGGGGAGATAAACTCGTCACTGTTGAAGACATAGTGCGCCATCATTGGTCCACATATGGGCGTCACTACTACACTCGATACGATTATGAGGTGTGGATGCATGATATCTTTTTGTCCTCTTTAAGTGTTTATTGCTTTGAGGAATGTATTATTTTCATATTTTGTTCATTAATTCTTTTTGCTCCTGTTTAAGTGCTTATTGCTTTAAGGAATGTATTATTTGCATATTTTGTTCATCAATTCTTTCTTTCTTCCCCCCCATGTAATGAAGAATGTTGATGCTGGTGGTGCCAAGGAGCTGATGGCACATTTGGTCAAGCAGCAAACAAACCTAACTGAAGTCAACAAGTAAGCCTCTTGCCTCTCTTCGATTCTCCCCTTAAAACTAAAGCTTCTCTCACACTTTTGGCATCCCTTTTGCATTTGTTTCTAGACTTTTCTCTGCCACAATAAGAATTCACTTACAAGTAAAAGATCAAAGTAGTTGGTTTTGACTACTACCATGTAGCTTGAGATTGATTTGAGTAATAATCTATTCTGCCACTTTTGTAGTTATAGTCTTAATTCGGTTTAAATTGTATACATCTGTTTCAACAGCATTATAAAGGGAATTCGGCCAGATGTCTCAAAAGTTGTCAATGCTGATGAATTTGAGTACAAGGATCCTGTTGATGGTTCCATTTCAAAGCATCAGGGAATCAGATACCTATTTGAAGATGGATCTCGATTGGTAGGTTACTCTGTCAAAATATCTGGAAACACAGTTTCAGGAAGTCACAATCTAACTTTTCATTTATCCCGTAAATTTAATATATGAGTATGATACGGTATCAGGATCACTTGAAAGTACTGATATACACTAATAATTCACCAGGTTTTCCGACTCTCTGGAACTGGTTCTGAAGGTGCTACTATCCGTCTCTACATAGAACAGTACGAGAAGGACCCATCCAAGATTGGGAGAGATTCTCAAGAGGCGCTTGCTCCTCTAGTAAGTGCTGGATTTTTACATTGATTGATGCTGTGCCACCCTAGTCTTCTCCTATACAAGCCAAGACGGACACGCTCAATCGTTTGTATTCTTCCTATGCAGGTTGAGGTTGCTCTTAAGCTGTCTAAGATGCAAGAATACACTGGCCGATGTGCTCCCACTGTTATTACATAGATGCTGCAGACACAGTGCTGAGGAGTTTGTTTGATCTCGATATCAACGTTGACATAATTTTGTTGAGAAAAATAAGCAATGCAATAACTTTACCAGTTCGGCATTGTATACACAGGCATGAAACCGTGTACTGAACATGGTTTATGTACCTTGGTATGAAGGTTATGAATTTGATTATAATTTTACCCCCACTATTTGGTATCTGCTTTGTGTTAAGTGGCAAGTTTTATTCTGAATGGGATATGATATTCAAATAGTTACTATTACTAATAATTAAAAAATTACCATTCCCATTAGATGTACGTTTTAAGGGATTTCAGACAAATGTCACAATTTTTACGAAAAGAGTGAGGTGTGGCTCAAACCCACTCGCTCCGGCGTTCAATAGAAATTTATGAACTCAATTTCGAATTTTTTTATAACCTTAATTTTAATTTATTTTTTAAATATCCTCAATTTTGGCAATTTGTTTAATTTTGTCCCATGTCAAACAATTTGGCGTTGGATACCGGATTAGGTTCACTTGTACAACATGTTTTTGGCATCCTATCTTTCTTCTTTTAATATTCGAATACAAAAATTATGATTTATGGATGAGCCTAGTTAGATATCTAAAGCCAAAAAATTGGAACTGATTACGAGTAAATAATTTGCAGAGTTTATTATATTTAAAAATTAAATCAAAATCAACGTAATAAAACAAAAACAGGTAAAAATTGAGATCATAAACTACCATTAATTTCGAAACACCAACATAAAAAAAAAAGTAATTACAACATTGTTGATTTGTCTCTTCCCCATCTAGTATTTATAGAAACATGGTACAAAAACTAAATATATATCACACATTTACATCACATGACATTTTTGGTATATTATCTATATAACAAAACATGCAATTTCCTTTAATCTAACCTATCACAGGCCAGACGTAAACGGCACACCGGTTGCCGGAACCCACGAGTCCCCGGCGAGGAAATTCCAGACGGAAAATCTTCTGGCTTCGGCGGCATCTCGTATCATGAAACCCCGGCCAGTTGACCCTCCCCCTAGTACTCCCACCAACACCATTATTCATATACTCACCATAATACAAAGTAGCCAAACCAAAATCTCCACTCCACGGCAGCCACCCCGCCGGATCAATCAAACCATCCATCACACACTTGGAAAAAAATAGTCCTCGAATATTCTTTCCACGGCCTCCCTAAATAATTCTTATACGAACTTTGAACAGGTCTGAGGTACGGCGCCGCCGTGATGATGGAGTTTTGGATGACTATGCCGGTGTTTTCGTTAGGGTCTTTCCTTCCTTGGGCGGTGACGGTGTTTTTCTGGTTGATGATCGGTCTCCTGACGTAGATGTTGCAGTTTTGGAGGAGCGCCACTGTTGAATATTTTAGTGTAATTAGATTAACTTAATTGACCAATATTGTCAACATTATATAAATTTAGAGGTGCGGAGTGCGCGCTTATTTGAATTTATTATGATCTTAGGGGCAAAGCCCCTAAGGGACGGGGTCCGGGGGCAGCGACCCCGGTAGCGGGGCCCAAGGGGCGGCAGTTATTGGGCAAAAAACCGGATATATGCTGGTTCATTCTGTCTGGTCATGCTCTCTGGTTCATTCTCAAAAAATATATCACATACACATATTTCTGAATCTCTGAATTGTTTCCGATTGAATAGTTTGGTAGAACCGCCAAATTAATTTGATCTGGAAGTGACTACACGCCTTTCAGAGAATCCGGTAATTTGTTCGTTTATAGTAATATCCCCAATAGCCACTGCGTCACCGAAGATGAAGTCTACGGTGCCGTAGACATCGCAGTCGCGGTAGAACTGTCGTTGGGAATGGACGTAGAGGGTGTCTTGGTAGCCCTTGAAGGTGCACTCGAGATGACGGAGAAGTCGGAGCCCGACAGGAGGACCACGGCTTGGTGTTTGTGGGGTCCGGCGGTGTTCTCGAATGTCATGCCCCGGGCTATGAACCCTTCGCCGGTGACAGCTCCATGCAGGTGGATCATATATTTGGACGTATATAAGTTTTTTGTCTTTATTATTGATGGGGTTTACTTTTTTTTGACCCACGTTGATGGGGTTTACTTATTGATTTTTAATGATGTAGGGAAAATAGGGACATTTTGGGGTCCGCAACATTTGGTGTTGATGATCAAGAAACAGTGTGACATTCATAAAAGGGATCAGTAATAATGTTGGAGCTATCTCATTATGCTAGCTAATGCACGGCTCTGACCTGGACTTGTTTGACTGGTGTATGGGACTTTGTCGGCTTTCATTAATTATACACTAAAAGAATTGAATTCTCAACAAGTTAATTAAGCTTTAATTGTTGCTTAAGCGTATGTCCTTAATCTCTAAATAATTAATGACAAAATGAAAAAGAAAGAACCAAGAATTGTGTGATGAAATTGAGATTATAATCTCACCGAAAGTTGCAGAGCGGAAAGTGGTGAAGCCATCTTGAACATTCCTATCACCACTAACAACAATTGCATCAATCCCATCTCCGATCAACATCAAATTCTTCATCGATCTCTTGATCTCAACGTTTTCTCTATAAACACCCCTTTTCACATATATAACAAATCTCCTTAACCCTCCTGCTCTTCCCTTAGCCGCAGCCAAACTCCAGAAATCGTCGTGTAGTCACCGGAGCCGTCTTGCGCCACCACGACATCGGCCATCACGGAAGACCTGAGCAGCCTCCGATCACGGGCCGAAACCCAATCAGGAAAATAGTCACTAACACTCTTTTGCTTTGATGGCTAGTGAATTGGCTAGGGTTTTTGGAGAAGTCACTCAACCATGTTTGTGCATCGAATGCATTGATTTTCGAGTCGATGGAGCGATTGAGTTGATGGATCGTGTCTTGATAGAGCTCCAAGCAATCACTCCATGCTGATCGCCCTAGCTCATCGAATGAACTCAAATCCATCTCGGAGATGAGCTTGTGGGCATTTGCACCTTGTGCTAGGGTTTCCCTATAGCTTAGGTGACCTAGATCGACGTCGTTTTCGTCTAGGGATGCACTAGGGTCAAATCATGACCCTACTGTATAACTAAGACAAATAAATCACCATCCATTCACGAAATGCAAGGCCAAGGTTTGATTACGCCGAGTATCATTATACAATATCATCAATGTCATCATAAGAGTATACAGTAAAAAAAAACTAAAAAAAACGTGTAGTTAAGAATGGAAGTTCAGTGTAATCAGACCACTAAAATCTTGAAAGATCTAACCGCAATCTCATATTAAATAATCCATTACCATAAAAAACTAAAATCATAACTCCACTAAATCTATTAACAATAATTTTTCCAAAAATATCTCAAAATCTTAACCGACTGTGTATGATGATTATAGTGGCAACGTATAATGATATTATTGGTTTATTATGATGATTCGTCATAAGCTATGTAATGATATGTAATGTGTAAAATTGTTGTTGTACATGCGAATATCATTAATCCTATTTTTACCTTTATCATATTACAATAATTATATAATCATATAACGTAATGCACGTCATCATAATGCTTCCGAAAATAAAAAATCTATCACATAATATGTATACCTTAATTATCGGTTAGAGATATAACCGATAACCAGCCGGTTATAACCGATAACAGATAACCTAAAATTCCCCAAAACGCAAACCGGAACCGAACCGATGCATCATTTTTCAGTTATCAGTTAACCGAAAACCAAAATCCAATTAAGCAACCCTAGGTGAAACTACATATATGTATATTCTTCTATCTAATAGGAATTCTCCACTTTTTACTATTTCACATAATTACATAGAGCATGCATATTTTCAGTCTTTTACTCTTTGTGGGGAGTTACATGAAATACTATTATAATCTCTATTTATATGGGTTGGTTTATATAGTAAAAATTATTTTTGCCAGCACTGCATATTACTGATAGAATAATTACATTTAATATATAAAGTGGTTGCACTTTAGTCGTCCTTGCAATTGCCCGATAATTATATATCCTCTATGGAATTTGAACCTAAGATTACGAAAGTACATATATTTTACAGATTTAGTGCAGTTACTATTTACTTTTACATTAAATAAGATTTTTATTTTGATCCTAACCCATGTCTATATAGTATACTCAAAATCCATATTTTTTTATTTTTAGTCTTTTCCTAATTAGGTAATATACACATCTTCAAAATGCATCCAAATATTTGTAGTACATCTTGATGAACTATAATATCAATAATAAATCTGTGCTGGCCAATATGCCCAGTTCTTCTCCCTAATGTATCTTGAGTTCGTGATTCATGACGTCATGATCATGAGTAACCAACAACCCTAAAAAATAAAAAATGAAAGGCCTGCTAAGTTGATGTAGCATTTGGCAGCCCAGTCCACAAGCCCATTTTCACTTCATATTTCTCGGTGGGAACAACTCAATAGTCCTCTCAATTTTCAAGGACGTAATCGCAATCAGCCAATCAATGTGACTATTAGCAAACACAGATTTTGATTTCGATTATCAATTTATCATCTCTCGAGTTTCAAATTTTTTGTTGATCAAATATCTTGAGCTTCATGAAATTGTTCGAGGTTAAGCGATTTTTGTTAATTTATATTTGAATTTCTAATTTCTTTTTGAAAATAAATTATTTTCTTCTTAGAGTATAAGTATTTACTAAAATTTAGTATTTTTTAAATAAAAAAGTTAATTGAGACTTCATACTAAATTTAATATATAATAGGATTCAATAATTTTAGTATTTTACTCCACGTCACTAGTCAATCTTACGTGGCATCACAATATTTTGTATTCATATTTGGCCATTTTATTCAACTTAATGAAAAAGACTGCTCAATATAAACTGCAAGTTTAATAAATTTACTAATTCGTCAAAAATAATTTACTTCAGGAACATACAAGTTTTTACATATTCAATTTGGCCAAATTCAATATGAATAGGAAAACTTGAATCCTTTATTATTTTTTATTAAGATTTCACCAAATGAAATGAAATGATACTAAAACAAATTTGGAATTTCATATTAATTTTTCATGAGACTTTGCAAATGAAAAATCTACATAAAATGCAATTTGAATTGTGCTTTGATTTTTAATGAGACTTACCAATTCATAACCTAAATAAAAGGATATATTTTATTATAATTTTTTTTCGAAAAGAATTATAGTTCCACATGGATTAGTTACTTAATTTCAAAGTATCTGAAAATGAATAGTTATTTGTTTTTTATTGCTTGATTGTCAAGCTCCATATAAGATGACACTCAGCACATAGTTATGGTATCTCAAGCTCCAGATGAAATGATAATCATAATTTAGATGTAGTCTATCAAGCTCTAGATGAGATGTTGATCTCAATTTTGGTCTTTCAAGCTCCAGACGCAATGATGTTCAAAACTCAATTTTGTAAATTCCTTAAGAGATGATGTTCAGAACTTCATTTTGTCTTTCAAGCTCCATACGAGACAATGTCTAAAACTCAATTATGGTCTTTCAAGTTCCAGATGGTGATCCTTAGAAGGGAGACGCTCAAAACTCAAATGTAGTATTTCAAGATCTATACGAGATGATGCTTAGATGTCCAACAATCAAAACTAGAAGTGATTTTTCGAGCTCCAAATGATGATCTGGACAAGGTTTAAATTAGATGATACTCAGATGGCAGATGTGATCTTAAATTATTTCGAATCTATCAATTCAAAATAAAATAATACCAAATTAATAAATCTTCTCTATATATGATTAACGGAAAATGTGGCACTATAATCCTCCATCATATATTACACCCCAAATTTACATTTTTTCTTTTTATTTTTCTAAAATTTTCAATAACACATCAACTTTTTATGAAATTTCATCAAAGAAAATTTATATAAAATGGTATTTTTATTCTTTCAATAAAAAATTAGCTTTAGCAAAATTGAGTGAGATTAATATAATTTGGATTGTACCATCAATTTAATTTAATCAAAATAAATTATTTAAAAATATAATTTATTTAATGACTATTTCATATGTCATATCCATAAAAATAATAGAAAGTGATTATAAATCATGACTTACCATAATGTTTCATCGAATTTTAATGAGTTACACACTAGCGTAAGAAGTCAATTTTAGTCTTTCAAACATCAGACGAGATGATGGTTAGAAATCTGATGGTCATCAGTCAAATATGATCTTTCAAACTTTAAATGAGATGATATTCAAATGACAAATGTTTTCTTCAATTATTTCTTATCTGTCAATTTATATTATGAAACATCATCAAATGAGAATTTATATAAAATTATATTTCTACATCCAATTAAAAATTGACATTTAATTGATGAAAATGATTGAGATTACTATCATTTGAATTATTACTATTAATTTAAATTGATCAAATTAAATTAATTAAAAATATATCATATTTAAATACTATTTCATATGCTATAATCATAAAAATAATATGAAATGATTACCAATCACAGCGTAAAATGATTTTTCATCAAAGATAGATTACACGATAATTCAATTATTAAACTATTTCATTGAATAAGTTTGAACGAGTCGTTATAATTTGAAATCCCAAAGCCTCTAACCAATAACGACCATACTCATTTGTTTTGTAACCAGAGTTAATTAATTTTATTATTAAACAACGATTGGCCTTAATACTAATAAATCCTTCTCTCTCTCCACATACACAATCCCACGTGTATATTTATCTTAAAAAGTGGTAGTGGGCCTAGTGGCAGACCCGTGAGCCAATCTGTCCTTCCCTATTTCACGTGCATCCCTAATTAATGCTGCCCCATTTCTCTTCTCTCTTTTATTTTATTTTATTTTATTTCCCTACCAATAAATAAAAAGGACTTGAGCCCCCTTTGAGGGGGGATCTTTTTAGAATTTGGGGATTGCTTGAGCCCCTTAAACAACCAAAAGACGATGGTTTTAGTCTTGCTTAATAATTTGTTATATCAGATTATAGAATTACTGATCATGGTTGGTTGAAAGTTCGAAGTAGTTAGATTACTCAGTGCAGTTAAATCAACACTTGTTGCTTATTGATATTGACGGAAGGGGGAGCTCAAGCACCGTCGTTAATTGTGTATCCTTATCATTGATATTTAAAAAATTGATTTTAGCATTTTTGTAATTGAAAATTTTCGTTTTAGCTCCTATGTTCTTTTGCTCATCACTATATATTAGGCAACTGATCTGTCAAATTAGGAAATATTAGTAAGGCACACAATTATTGAACCACCAAATTTGGGACCTTTGTCTTTTGTCCACTACAAATTGACAGCAACAATTCCTTGTTTCAAGTTGTCACGGTTCTAGATCTAACATCCCCCCCCCCCCCCTCTCACACACACACACAATTTTATAATAATCTAGGATTATGATTAACTATGATCGGTTGCTCGTTTAACTTAATTAATTAACTAAATTGTGAAACTCTGATTAACCAATTAAGCTTATATTACATATGTATGAAGCTTAATATTCATTCATATGTGGTACTGTGCCTGCAGCAATAACTTCTTTGACGCTTCATCCATGCTATATCTCTATTCTAATCTAGACAAGACTTATTTGGAAACCTAGTTTTTTCTTTTTAAATATGATTCAGTATTGCATAATTGGCGCATGATTTGATTTTCAAGTTTTCTAAGAAAAGTGAAAATAATCGTTTATTCTAATACTACTAATCTCCCGATGCTCAATTGGGGCAGATTAATTATACTAGTGACAGACATAATAGCAATCTACCATTCTCTTTTTCATTTTCTTTTCTTAAGTGTACTCACACCCATTACGAATCTATTATTCAAAATTCATAGATTGTCGTTTCACAGATTTCACCACTTCTTTTCTCCTTCTTTTTTTCTTTTTTTTTTTTGGGGGGGGGGGGGGGGAACTTTTTTCAGTTTTAGATTCGTAAAAATTATTATTTTGAAAGAAATTGATGCAAATTTGTGTATTGACACCTCTTCACATCTTATTTAATTTGTATGTTTTTCACAAAAAAATTCTGCAAATTGAACAATATTGACACGACGAGAATGAGATCTCGAAGATTTAAATACTTATTATTATAATAAATAACCAAACACTATTTAAGTACGGTTTTCTATTAGTGTAGCATTCTGATTTTATTTTTTATTTAATTATTGTAGTAAGTACGTTGTGTTCATCTAAAAAAGAGTAACTAGTGTATATATAATAACAGAACAAAATTCGTTATAGGCATGGCAGATCAATAAATTAAGAAATAATCAAAATTAAAACTTGATCAAATTGAGAAGGAACATGTTTGGTTACTTGTTAATTAAAACACAAATAGCAAATTAAGTACCTATTTAATTTCGTCTGATAATTTATTTAAGAATTACATGTTATATATATATATATATATATAATAATTAAAGCATTACACCGCACACAAATAGAACCACTACATCACCATAATGTGATAAATAAACACTTCACACAGTTGAAAAGAGTCTTATGGTATCTCTACTTTGTTACTTAAATTAAGACTTATTAGTATTTCATCTAAGAATTTGATGACACGCATGTACTAGAAATGTGAAGACATTCTTTTTATAAAAAAAATAAAAATGTGAAGACAAAAAACATCCCTTTAGGTCACCTAAACAAGTGTACAACATGTTTTAATAATTTCTGCAGCTAATCAATTAAGTAAACTATAACGATTTAAACGAATATTTATGCTTCAGTTAGTCAACATAAACATGCCATTATTTAGTGAAATAGTTACAACTTAACCAAGGCGTATATATATGTATTATTATATAAATTAGAGCCTCACCAAATCAAATTTCATTTCCTAATTATGTCGATAAACGTGCATTACGTAACATATACTCCGAATAAAATCTCGAATATCTTTTTTATAGGGAAAAATCTGGAATATCTCGAACATGTCTGCGTACGAGTTTTAATTAGCGAATATCAACATTCTGCATAGCAAGATATCACTTTAAATGAAACAGACAAGAATGAAAAAATTGATCTACGAAAATCGAGTAGTTGGATTCACCATTTTTGCCTTCACCTTATATATCATACTAGTAATTTTCATTGATGCAACCCACCACTTCTAATCTGGCTTTCCTCTGTTTTTCGAGAACTATACAGTTATCATTTATTTTGATTTTTCAACATGGACGTTGCATTTTATAGGAAACAGATGTTTAGGCGTTGGTTTTTCGAGCGACCTCAGTTTAATATATATACATATATATATATATATAGAGAGATTCATTCAAAATAGAATCTAATTTTAATGCAGAACTAAAACCAATATAGGCCGTTAGATTATAAAATCAGACCGTTAGAATAATGCCACGTGGCGTTTATTTATTTCTTTAATTACATCGAAAAGGGCATAATTGGTATTATAATTGGACGATCTAATCTGTATCCCTATATAATAGGGATTTAAGCTGTTATTAAGGAGAAATCATTCCATATATAATGTAACGCAGATTCATTCCTTATATATATATAGAGAGAGTTTATTGAATGTATGGGTTCGTCACTTTAACACACCCTTTTGACTAAATCATTATACATGTTTATATTATTCA